>SNQJ01S0000685.1:179936-232689 GCA_010110895.2 Picea sitchensis
ACCCTAACCCAATGACCTGGATTAGTCCAAAACCCTAATTCCTTAACCGGAAATAGAAAACCATCGGCAAAAAACCATGTGCCAAAAAACCACCTAATATCATGTGGTCCCGGAAATATGTCGTCCCGGTAATATGTCGTCCCAGAAATATGTCGGCCCGGCAGAAATATGTCGGCCCGAAAAAAAAAAAATTGGGGGCTCCGCCTCTCTAACCCCCCTGCGCGCTCGGCGTAGGCGCTCAGACACTACTACTCATGCAAAGAATATAACACATACCCAACAAAAGGTGT
Source organism: Picea sitchensis (assembly GCA_010110895.2). Classification (NCBI taxonomy): domain Eukaryota; kingdom Viridiplantae; phylum Streptophyta; class Pinopsida; order Pinales; family Pinaceae; genus Picea; species Picea sitchensis. Next base: position 180,227 of record SNQJ01S0000685.1, read on the forward strand.
ATTGGAAATTATACACTCAGGCGTATGTGGACCTATGTCCACCTCTTCATCCAATGGGTATGTATATTATGTCTCCTTCATTTATGATTTTTCATGTAAAGCTTGGATTTGGATTTATTTCTTGAATTCAAAAGGTGAAGTGTTTAGCAAAGTTAAGGAATTCAAGACCCTCATAGGAAATATTTTAGAAAAAAATATTAAGGTCTTAAGGTCAGAAAATGGTGGATAATTCACATCATATGAATTCAAGGAATTATGTGGGGAAGTTGGGATTTAGAGGGAGATCTATGATACGTACAATCCTTAGAAAAATGGTGTGGTAGAAAGAAAGAACTGGACCATAATGGAAGCAATAAAGGCCATGCTTCATGATTAGAATTTACCGAAAAATCTATGGGAAGAAGCAACAAGGACTGCAGTGTATGTGCATAATAGAACACCCCATCATGCTCTTTGGAGTAAGACCCCATAAGAAATGTTCACAGGAGAGAAGCTAGAGGTTAGCCACTTGAGAATATCCATATGTCTAGTATATATACATGTTCCCAAGGACAAAAGATCCAAATTGGACCCTTCATGAAAGCAGGTAATATTTGTTGATTGCAGTGAAACATAGAAGGCATACAGAGTCTACACCCCTTGTCACAAATAATTTAAGATCAGTAGAGATGTTACCTTCAATGAGGATGCAGCATTCAACAATTCAAGGAAGTGTTGCATAGATCAAGACCATGATGAATAACCAGTAGCTCTGAGAGTTGCAGACACGAGAAATGATATTGTACCAAAAGAACATGATATAGAATATCATGACATGGCAGAGCAACAAAGACCCACAGATCCACCTAGAGGAAAGAAGAGGCCAACTTGGGCCTATGAGATTATACAGGATGCAGAAAAATACGGTTCTCTAGAAGGAACTTATAGAGAAAGAAATAAACCAAAACCTTATTCCAATTACGTGGCACTCCTTAGTGATATTATTGATGCAGAACCTACATGTTATAAAGAGGCTGTAGAAAAGAAGGAATGGAAGGATGCCATGATTGAATAGTACCAATCCATTTTGAAGAATGATGTTTTGGATGTGGTTCCAAGACCATGAGAGAAATTAGTTCTGAGCTCAAAATGGATTTACAAAATAAAGAATGCAGTAGATGGCAATATTGAAAAGTACAAGGAAAGTTTCATGGTGCGTGGATTCACCTAGAAAGAAGGCATTGATTATGAGGAGACATTTTCTCTTGTAGCAAGATACACTTCCATTAGGACTGTGCTTGTGATAGTTGTAGTAATGAAATGGAAGATACACTAGATGGACATGAAGACAGATTTCATGAATGGTGAGATAGAAGAGGAATTGTATGTGGAGTAGCCACACGGTTTTGAGACACATGACCGACAGTCACATGTGTGTAGGCTAAATAAATCCTTGTATGGTTTGAAGCAAGCCCCCAGGGCTTGGTACGAAAGAATGGATAACTTCCTGATGAGTTTGGGCTTTACCAAGAGTAAAGAAGATCCCAACCTTTACTGCAAGGTCGAGGATGGAAGTATAGTGATACTATTGCTATACGTAGATGACTTGTTTCTGACAGGAGAAGAGAATCCCATCGCTGAGAGCAAGAGGAATCTTGTCACAGAATTCAAGATGAAATATCTAGGAATACTATTGCTATACTTCCTAGGTCTAGAGGTATGGCAAAGACAAAATGAGATTTTCCTAAACCAAGGAAAATATGCAGTAGAAATTATGAAGAGGTTATATATGATGGATTGCAAGGCCATCTCTATGCCCATGGTGACAAATTTGAAACTACTAAGTGATACATCATCAGAAACAGTGGATGTCACCTTCTATAGACATATGATCAGATCACTGATGTATTTGACAAACACGAGACCATATATAGGTTTTACGGTGAAAATCTTGAGTCATTATATGATCGAGTCAATACATGTTCGCTTAGTTATATAAAAACATGTATTGATGTACATAAAGGGTACAATTGATTATGGTCTCAAATATGTCTTAGATCAAGATATAAACCTACATGGATATGTTGATTCAAACTGGGTCTGTAGTGTAGTATATTGGGAAAGTACATCTTGTTGTTGCTTCATTCTAGGATCATTCTTTATTGCATGGTTCAGTAGGAAGCAAACCAATGTGACACTCAGTATGGTTGAAGCATAATATATTGTAACGTTCTTAGCTAGAAAAGAAGCAGTGTGGCTTAGAAAGTTTCTTGCAGGGCTATTTGATCTCAAATTAAAGGCGACTTTCATTTTATGTGACAACCAGAGTTGTATAAAGTTGTCAGAGAACCCTGTGTTTCATGACAATTCAAAACACATTGAGATCAAGTACCACTATGTCTGGTACATGGTACAGAAGGTAGCAATAAAGCTCTAGTATATTGCCACGGACGAACAGGTAGCAGATGTATTGACCAAGCCCCTATCCAGAGTTAAGTTTGAGTATTTCAGAGACAATATTGGAGTGGTCCAGAAAGAATTCTCTAGTAGTGAGAAGTGATTGTTTTCTCTAGTACTGAGATGTGATCCCCAGTAGAGGGAAGTGATGATATCCCCAGTAGAGGGAGCTACTACAACACATGTTGGTACTCCAACGCAGGCTGATATGCTACCCTAGCATAGGTTGGTACTCCAACGCAGACTAATATGCTACCCCAGCACAAGTTGGTACTCCAATGCAGGCTGGTATGCTACCCCAATGCATGTTGGTACTCCAACGCATGTTGGTACTCCAACACAGATTAGTTTTCTACCCCAATGTAGGTTGGTACTCCAACACAGGCTGGTATGCTACCCCAACATAGGTTGGTACTCCAACGTAGGCTGGTATGCTACCCCGTCGTAGGTTGGTACTCCAACGCAGGCTAGTATACTACCCCAATGCAGGTTGGTACTCCAACGCAGGCTAGTATGCTACCCCATCACAGGTTGGTACTCCAACGTAGGTTGGTATGCTTACCCAGAGCAGGTTGGTACTCCAACGCAGGCTAGTATGTTACTCTAGTACAAAAGGCTAGTGAAAGTGCAGAACTTCTTATGATATATAGATTCATGAAAATCAACAAGACAATGGTCGAAGTGTACAGACATGTAGAAGCATATTGTTCCCAAAGAATACCTTCCTAGCTAAGAGGGAGTGTTGAAGAATGTGTAGTTGTGGAAGATATTATCCTATTGTATTTGATCATGCAAAAACCCTAAAAGAATATTATTATGTTGTTGTATTGATAAAGTTGGCCCCATTGTGGCCTTTATTTGAAAATAAAGTCAAACTGTCAATTCATCCCCTATTGTGGCTAATGTAAAATGTAATTAAGTGACAATTGTCAAGTCGTCCCTAGTAATTAAAAGGTCAAGTCATTTGTGTATAAATAGAAGGGCTAGATGCCTCATTTACACACTCACCTCACTCAAGAACAAGAGAGAGAAAAGGTGTGCAAGTTTTGGAGAGAGAGGGAGACACAACAAAGGACTATATGTTTTTTATCTTGGCATTGTTCTTGGTTGAAGAATCTATCTAGAAGAAGTTGCTTGGTTTTCTTCCCCTAGAGGGTTTCCCAGGATAATCTTTATGTCTATCTTGGTTCTGTGATTGTCTCTCTTTCAGTGATCTTGTATATGTAGTTGATGTGCTAAATAATTGTAATACGAAAAGATGAATTGTAATTTTTAGCTACATAAGTAAATTTTCAACAAATGATCAATTGGTAGCCATCTGGAAGACCGACTATAGTTCGACCTGGTAGTTGACTGTAACAGAGTCTTGAGATTCATGGGATTGCAGCCAATCCTCTATGTGGATATGTAATTGTTTTAGGGCATCATGAATTAGGGTTTTGCATGCAGTAAAGCCTATAAATATGGCATGATGTAATATTGTTTAAAGGTTGAATCTTAGATGATAAAACTCTCGGATCTAAGAGGTGTGTAAGGGCCATGTAGATGTAAGATGAATTGATTGTAGGTTAGTTGTTCTTGCATAAAGAAAGAGAGTAGGATGATGGTTGTGTCTTAGGTGTGGACCAAGGTTAGCCATCTAGCTCTTTATTCTATGAATGAATAAGACAACAAGATAGTGGGAGTCGCTCAAGGAAAGTTGGTTTTCTTGGTTAAGGGTTTCTGGGGTAAAATCTTTGTGTACTATGTGATTATCATTGTTAAAGTTTTTGTTTAATTATATCTTCTCTTTCCTAGTTGGTTTAGTGTGAGTGTTATTTATCTACACTCAGTGCATGTCATTCATTAAATGGTGACTATCATTCTCGTACACAAGGCTTGGAGAAATGTGCAAAAATTAATCCTCATTAATTAACAATAGTCGTTCTCATTGTGTGAATGATGCACGACGAATGTGATATGATTACCTCGAGAATATAAATCATGTCCTATGTGGAATGAGGGATGAAAAAGTGGGAGAACTAATGCAAAATGTGGGAATAGGAGGAAAGACATATGCGGTAAGAAGGTCCAGTGTTATTCCATCACATGAGACAAAGATGTTGAGAAAAATAGACTAAAACAAAAAAAAAATGTGGGATGTGGGTGTGGTGACAACCATGCAGGATGTAGGTGCGGGAGGATTGGGGCCACAAATAGGTTCGCAAGAAGTTTTATCCACCCCGACATTGCCATGTTTTTGCGGGATGCAGATTCAAGAGGGTTGAGATGTTAACACAAGAGACTATTCCTGCATCTATGTGGCTAGTGAATTTTATAGAATTGGTCTCAAAAATAAAGAAAGGTTCATGCAAGAGAAGGTAAAGGTATCAACAAGGGGGAGGGGACCAGTGGAGGTGGAGCGACATGGGAGGGGGGTTCTTTTTCGTTGTTCTTTTGGTTTAATTTGTTTGTTTTTATTTTTTTAAATAAGCTTTTTAATAATAATAAAAATATTTTATTTTTATATTTAGTTTTATTCTAAAAAAAAAAAATTCAATTCTTTTTCAATAAATTTATTTTAATATTTTTTTATTTTACTTTAATATTTAAATAATATTTTTTTTTAATTTTGTTTATATTTATTTCTTTTAATAAATTTATTTTAATATATTTTTAATTTTTTGATCTCATTTTTCTGATAAGATTTTTTTTTAATAATTTTTTATATATATTAAGTGTTTTTTTAATGAATTTATTTTAATATTTTTTTAGTTAGACTTTTTAAATATATATTTTCTAATATTTATTATTTTTATGAAATAAATATTTTCCTATTTGTTTTAATAATTGACCTTTTTTTTTTTAATAAAAAATATTTATTTTTCTATTTATTCATTTTTAAAAACTTTTTTTTAAAGCAAAATCGTTTTTTATTTTGTATTTTTTAATTTAAAATGTTTATATTTGTTTTTATTTTCAATTTTTTTGGTTAAAAATAAAGAAATATTTTTTAGTTTTTTTAGACAAAAAAAAAAGGAAATTATAGATAGCACCACTTTTTGATTCGGGGATTAATTTATGGTTTTTGTTTGCAATGGTACTAGTTGTCAAGGCCACAATTTCAAACAAGCTGTAATTTTAACCTTGAAAAAAAAAAGTGCTACAGGGGCACCCATTTTTCATTTTGGGGGTCGATTTTAAGGTTTTCATTTGTAACAATATTGGTTGTCAACTCCATGCTTTCAAACAAGATGTAATTTTGACCCTAGAATAAAATGGGAGTGATTCTAGGAGCACCACTTTTTTATTTAAGAGTTGATTTTAATGTTTTTAATTGCAACTTTACAAGGGTTTAAGACCATCGTAGCAAAAGATTGTAATTTTAATCTTGAAAAAAATGGGTGATTCTAGTAGCACTAGCTTTTTATTTGGGAGTTGTTTTTTACACAAAAATATGGCTTTTTAGGGATAGAGTTCTTGTTTTGAGGTCAGAATTTTGATCAAGTCAATATATGTATTGGAGGCCAACAAACTATTTTCTCAGACTGAAATAAATTAGGTTCCTATGAATATTGATAGCTTTAGTTAATGCATTGAAATCATGTATAACATATATCAAAGATGAGCAGAGATAACTTAAGTCTGATATAGAATCGTCCCAAACGAGACTTAGAATTTTGAATAAAAATGTCTCTGCACAAAAATTCAAATGGTCCTAACCAAAAGATATAGTAACCTACAAAAAAAAAATTGCTACCTACATGTTTTGGGGGGTTACTAATTCAACACAATGGTTAGAAACTGATTCTAAAGCCGACGTGTATGAAGATACATAATTAAAGTTCCCTGCTAAGAATACATGTTAAGAACACAGTTTAGACTTCATTCTTTGTGAACATGTTAAAATCAGAACTAAAGTTGGAAGTGTAACCATTCACTTAAAATCTTATCTAGTTCTCTATGCTTTGTAAAATATTAATCTTTTATCTAGGGTTATTTAAACAAGTTACTAATTCATGAAGCTTGAGGTTATTTCTTCTTTTACTTGGGGTAAATTGAGGTTCTTGGAAATCATCCAAATTAATCGTGTATATCTAGCCTCTCTTAAAAAGGTCAAACCAAATTAATGATGAAAACCCCAAACGTCCCAAATTCGTTCAAAGAACAAGTTTTAAAATCACTTGAAATCCTTCGAGATGTTTAGAAACTCTATTTGAAAAACCTTTTTAAAAATCCCTCTAAATCTTCTAAGCTTTCTCAAAATACTTTTTTTTTTCTTAAAATGACTCTAAAGTATTTAGGATGATATTAAAATGCATTCAAAATACCTTTTCAAAAAGTCCCCCAAAGTGTTTGAGAGAATTGCAAAGTTGGAACTTTGTGAAATCCCTAATATTATTTCAGGAGGAATCCAAAGTTGGAACTTTGGAAAACTTTGATACTATTTTATGAGGTTTCCCAAAAGAAAACCTTTGAAATGATATCATTAATGGATGAATGAGTTTGATATTCACTTTCAAATTGAATTTTATTTTTTTCACAATGGTAAAATTCAAATATTTATCAAAGACCATTCATATTCTTCCTAGGATATATCTTTGATGAAATCCCCAATACTATATCGAGAGGTTTCACAAAGTTCACATTCCAATGATAAGTTTAAAAAATCACCAATGGTAAATTTTGAATTTGAATAGCCTTTATTATTTTTCAAAGAAACCATTCAAAATTCATCAAGTTGCTTGATGTTGAAGGCCTATCTTCAAGATTCTTTTGAGAGAAAGCTTCCATTTGCTTTTCTGTTGTATTTTCTTTAAGATTCTTTTGATGGCAAGCTTTTGTTTCCTTTTCTGTTGTATTTGCTTCAAAAAAAAAATTTATGACAAGCTTCCATTTACTTTTATGTTGTATTTTATTTTTTGTTGTATTTGATGGTAAGCTTCCATATGCTTTAATATGTTGTTATGACCCAAGGGGGGGAATATATATGGCTAAATGTATATGATATGATGGTATTATCTCGAAGGCTGGAGTAATCAAATACCAAGCAAAGATGATCGAGGATTCCATTGTCACTGAAAAGAATATAAATGAAATGCAGGTGCATAGTGAAGGAAGACCATCAAATGTGAAACTGTATCGACACCCTCATTACACCAAGAAACATTGCAAGGAATACAAGAAGGACGATAAAAACATTATGAAGGAAGAAGATGGAATACTTGTCAATATTCATGGAACAAGGGATCACCAAACTACTCTTCAACAAGTTATTATCAGAGACCAACAACGACTACAAATTGGAAAAGCTTCAAAAAAAATACATGGAATGAAAGGAAATAAAATTATTCAACAACTAGACACCAAGGATTAAGACCTAAAAGAATTTATTTTGGATGGATAGATTATCAACAATGGAATGAAGAAAGAAGGAACATAAGAAAATTATATTACTTGATTTCATCACATGTGAAACCTTTAAATGCAAAGCTTTGAGGACAAAGTTTTTGAAAGAGGGTACTATGTTATGACCCAAGGGGGGCATATATATGGCTAAAAGTATATGATATGACCCCAAAGAGGGGAATATATGGGCCTAAATGTACATTTAATATGTAAATACATATGTAATAGGGTTGGCCTAGTGATAAAGGGGCCTCATGTGAAAGTGTGAATAGCTATATATAAGAGATCAAGTATTCATTATTGACATGGGAATTGTGAAGTATGAATGGTATTGGGTTATTTGGAGGGGGTTCCCCTATTATTTAAGGATTTATTATGTAACTTGTCTATATTGGAGTTGTTCTCCATGTTGACATTCGTGGTGTGTACAGAATGTCAACATGGATCACAACTCCAATATAGATAAGTTACACAATAACTCCTTAAAGAATAGGGGAACCCCCTCCAAATTACCCAATATCATTCATATTTCACAATTCCCATGTCAATAATAAATACTTGATCTCTTATATATAGCTATTCACACTTGCACATGAGGCTCCTTTATCACTAGGTCGACCATATTACATATGTATTTACACATTACATGTACATTTAGGCCCATATATTCCCCCCTTTGGGATCATATCATATACATTTAGCCATATATATGCTCCCCTTGGGTCATAACATATTCTTTTGATGACAAGATTCTTCAAGGATCATGTTATACAAGTAAGACAAAATTGCATGATTGTGTTTGGAAAATTAATGTGCAAGAAGAAAAGACGTGTATTCTCATCATAAATAAATCCCTCATTGATAAGGAATTCTCAACCATTTATATGGATTAGTGTGCAGATAATGTTTTAACTTGTAATACCATACATACATACATATATATATATATATATATATATATATATATATATATATATAAAAGGTTGTATGGATTTCTTCCTTATTTCATTTTGTCTTATTGTTTGTTTTATTTTGTCTTCTTTGTCTAATTGGTTGATTTCAGTTATAATTCATTTTAGTTTGTCATTTCAAGAAGAATTTTCAAGCATTAACTCAATTATTGGTCATCATGTTGTCATTGTATTTTTATAATCACTATACATTATATTGAAGTACTATATCCACGTTAAATAGAAAGTATATATTATTGAAGCATATTTGAAGCATGAACTCAATTATAGGTTCCATCATGTTGTCATTGTCCTATTAAAAGTTATCATTTTATAAGAAATGTATAGATTTGTTATTGAAATGCATTTGACATAATATAGAAGAAAGATATATTATGAAGGAAAATTTGTTATGGAAATGCATTTCAATAATATAAGAAAAATATGTTATTTGTTAAACTGAAGGAAGATTAGTTATTGAAATGCATTTGAAATATTATTTTTTTGAAATTTTTGCAACATAAAAAGACAATGAAGTGTGCATCTTTGTCTTAATAAAAAAGTAACAAGACTAATAAGAAACCACCTAGATTTGGGTAAAACGGTCTAATAACCTAGGAACGAGCAAGTAGTTCATTCTATAATTCTAAACTAAGTACTTAATTTTCTTTCATCTTGATTCTAGCCTATTCTAGTTAGTTGATTTTAGTTAGTAATTAAGTCATTCAATTTGTTGTTTTAAGTTGAATTTTGAAGCATGAACTCAACTTTTTTTCCATTATGTTTTTATTGTCCTTTTATAAGCATAGTATAGTTTTGTTATTGAAATGCATTTGAAATATAAATAAAACATGTTATTGAAACACATTTTTTTTTCTTTTAACCAGAATTGAAGAATATATTAATAGTTAGTGGCCAAAATGAATATGAGTTACAGAGAATTTTGTTTTCTATTTAAAAAAGTTGTATCAACGACATTTATATATAAACCCTATTATCTAATATCCTTCCTATTGATACTATGGATTCTATGGTAATTATGTCTTTACATGTATAAATCTGGAAAAAGATTTTCAAAATACAAATTGATTTACAGTACATAGATCAGAGAAGGAAAATTCATTTTGTATCTAAAGGAGTATAGCATTGTCTCGTACCAATAGAGTCCTTTCCATATTGCTCCTATTCATGACTTGTATACTATCTTGAAGATGTTGTGTCAGAAGAAATAGAATTTCTTTCATATTGAATTGTGTGCTTGATTTTGTGGCACTCCATATCAATTCCAGAAATCTTCTCTCCATGATTCCCTAAGATCTCCATTATGTTCCTAAATTGTTCCTACTGAATCCTCTCCAAACTATGCATAGAGGCATAGAGATTGTTGATGTCATATTTGCAGTTTTTAGGCTCCATAGCAGATCCATGAATAATTTGAATACAAAGAAGAAACAAAAACACTAATGAAAAATCTAATACCTTCTTGTCAACACAGGGGTAACTTGTGACAGGTCTGTACAAGAGGGATAGGTCAAGGTGTGACCTCCAACAATCCTTTACTCTACAAAATTCCTTGAAAAATGGTTCACAAATAGCACCGAACTAGAGGAACCAAATAGAAAACCCCCCAAGGCATGATTCTCCAGCCAATAAGAAATGAAAGAACAAAGATAAAGGTAAAATTTTACTTCAAATCACCAATACATCAAAAGAAAAACTTAATATGTCGGATAATATTGATCCTATTCTCAAATTGCACCAATTTAACCCATAATTAACATGCATGAAAAATACCATAAGAGAAGTCTTTATATCATACCAGAGATGTAACTTCATAGTGAAAAAGGGTGAATTTGTAGCTCTGTACATCCAAGAAAGTAAGGATCGGAAGAAACTTACCCAAGATACAAGATGTCGAGAACCAAAAGAAAGAAACCATTAGAAAACAAGGAGGAAGAGTAGCTTTGAGCTATGCAACCAGAGACTAACATGGGATTGAAACATCCACTCCAAACCAGGAGAGAAATAATCCCACCTCACATATAGGAACGGAAATCATGTTGCATATGTTTCAGACAATTCCATATCGAAGGAAGTAAAGGGTTTAGGGGAAAACCATATTATTTAACGACTCGCGTGCTTGGAATTGATTTGTGCCTCCAATCATGCATGTCTATCACTATAACCTTGAAAATGAAATTCAACATGCTCACAATGAGAGGGGGGAAAACTTAGGGTATGAACATGAAACTTAGTACCCCATTTTTTTAATTGTGCCAAGGGATAGTGTGGCTGCTTCGTTTTCCATACCATCTATCACTATATTATTTTCTCGAAGAATGTGATGATATGTTACTTTTCCCAACTCTTTTGATAGCTTTGTTACACGAGAGAGTGTAGAGGCGATCTTGGAGTATTTTATTAGTTTCTATGAGATTAATGCTTTGGTTACGAGCCTTGAGTCTCCTATCAGCACCATGTCTCTTATTCTTAGGCTTATGGTGATGGAGAGACTTTAAAAATTGCATAAGCCTCTGCTTGATTGTTTGTTGTAATGTCAATCCCCTAAGAATATGTTGATTCCTAATTTCCTTCAGGGACATAAATGACCCCTCCCTCTCCTACCACCCCTGGGTTTCCTTTCAAAGCTTCTTCAAAGGACAGAATGTATGATTTTCTCTCCTCTTTCCATGCTTCAAATTATTTTTCCCCAAGTCTAATTTTCCAGATGAGGGAGGTTGAGGGGTTCTTTACCTTTATGATTACTGCCATTTCTATGTATTGCCTTAGCCATTCAAATTTTTCACTATCCAGTGGATTCTTGTTATTCAAAGATAATGTTTTGGAGCACATCACTTCCCATAATATATTCCTAGTTTTCTTTACCACTAGAGCCAGATTTTCAATGATTTGATTGAATATCGATCTATTTCTAGCTAACCATGTTTTCCAGATTATGTACTTGGGAAAAACTATCCATATCCATCTAAAAATAAATTTATCTTTGAAGGATCCCCTATACATTGTAGTCCAACGATTAAATACCTCTTTACAACATTTTGGAAAATGAAATCTATGTGATAATCCTAAGAAGGCAATGTTCCAAACATGTCTATTAAAGGAGCATTCCAAAAAAAGATGTTTACCTATTTCTTCTACATTTATGCACATTCCACACCTTTTTGGTCCATGAAATCCTCTTTTGATGAGGTTGTCATATGTTAAAAATATTCCATGCACAACGTGCAAATAGAAGGTGTTAATTTTTGGAAGGTCGTCCGGTAACCAGATTGTGCTCCAAATCATTGTTCCTTGTGGGAGAGGAAGAGAAAAAAAATAAATAGAGGACCCCTAGACACACTAATCTAAAAATATTAAATTGTGGGTCACACAACCTTTCAGGTGATTGAAAAGAGAAGCAAGAAGGGGTTGAAGTGAGGTATATCATCAAATTTCCACCCAAGCTAATCACCTGAGATCACATACTAGTTTGAAAAGTCAAAGATCATATTGATCCCTCTTTAATCCATCCAGGTATTAAGTGGAAGAATATTCTCGAATATTTCCAAGGATTGCTATCCCATTATGCTATATTTCCAAATTCTTATTTCTTTTCCATTTCCTTAAATCTAAATTAGTTTAGCACATATAATTTGTATGGAAGCCTTCAATAACCTCCAAATATGTGACACCCTGATTATTAATTACTTCTTCAATACAATGCTTCCAATTCCTCGTGAGATTTTTTTTCCATAATGTTAGCTTCCACCTCTCTACTTTACCAGTTATTAGTCATCAAACTAAATTCCCACCTAGAACCAAATTAAGGATCATTGGGTGTATGATACCCAACCCACCTCTCTCTTTTGGATCCCTGGTCACATTCCATCTAACCAAATGGTAATTTTTGGTGTCCATTCTGTTACAGATCATTTCCCCTATAGATAGGTTAAATCTCCCTTGGATCATCAAACCTTTATTACCAAGATAGAAAATTACAAATGGTTGTTATATTCCTTTCAGATCTAACTTATCTAATTAAACGAAGAGAAGAGAAGTGTGGCATACCTTATTTCGGTGATTGTCCTTTGATGCTCCAAATCTTGAGCTTGATTCCTAATCTCTTCAATCCTGCAAAGAACAACAAAGATACCTTTCTTCCACTCTATTTAATCAACTAAATAGATCTATCTATGAAGATTTGAACAATAATAGATAAGTAGATGCAAGAGTACACATACTTGAAGGAAATATGCCAAGTATATTAATTTGAGAACCAAAAACAAGTACTTACAATATTAGACTGAATATGCAGCATCTCCGTCAGGTCCTCCTCATCCAAACCTTTACATGAACAACATAAGATCAAAATGATGATATTATTACTAATTTCTTCCTCCCCCTTCCCCATGGAAAATATTTCAATTTATAGGCCTGATAAGTACAACTACCATGAGAAAATGAGGGATATGGATAAGGAGAGAGGCCCTTGAGGTTTGTATCATATCCTAAGGTGAATCCCAAGCATGAGGGTTGAACATAAGTAACCCAATCTGGAGATGGACCATAGAATTTGGTGGAGAAGATCCCCCTTTTTCCTCAACAAGAATGGTGCTCCCCCCTAGTGAGAGACATAGAGCCATCTTAGGAATGGTGCTACCCTTACATGGAAGAGGGGGAACCATGGCACTTCCCCAGTAGGGCCAGGGGGGTGCCACCCTTCATAAATTCTTAATAATTAGTTGAATTTTCCAAGGAAAATACGTGTATCGACTACCAATGATGGGGATTTTCTATCTAACATGGTTTTGAGGTTGTGGAAAATGTTTCTAAGGCGTCGATTGAGTTGTGACACTTACAAAAAGTGCATGAAGCATGTTATGACACTTGTGACGATTGTGTTTTGACACTTAGGATGTGATGTTTGCACCACATGGGACACTTAAAACATGATGTTTTCGCCACGTGTGACACTTGCAACACTTAATATGCAAGTGTGGAATTTTTATGTGTAACAAATTTCCCCCCAAAGTTTGAGGTCAGAAGAGAAAAATGATGGTCAAAACACTTTGTTCAATGCAAGGGTGGTGGAATTGGAGAATCTGGTAGAATTTGTAGACAATCATCAAACAATAATAATATGTGTTTTCATTTCCGAGGTAGGCATACCTATGCTCAGAATATAAATGACTCAAAGCATGGTCTCCTACCAAATACAATGTGGATCCATAGTGATATTGACTAAGGAGATGACCACTAGAGATACAATGTGGATCCATTTCTCCATGACATGACCTGATCGTAGCCACAAAATAATACACATTGGAGCTGTGACGTGACAAGAACATATCCATAGACCAATACAAAGTGGATCTATGTGAATCAGTCAAATAATCTTTGTCGCAACGTGGGAAAAGAACATAACAGAATGGGTGCTCAACCGAGAGTCTTTGTCTCATTCTTGAAATAGTATGATTCTAAGCATGTGAATAAATGTTTTGGTGTTGAACATGGTAGAAAATGCTTGATTACCGGTCATTGATGTATACCATTAACAAGTGTGAGGGAAATCACCAATGATGTTAATTATTCCCAAGGTACCTTAGTTCATCCCAATGAATGTGAAAAATTGAGCAGAGGCCGAACATTCATGTAATCAATCGATCGGGGGTCAATGATGTAAACCCATTGTCGAAGGTGAGGAGGCCTACCATTGAGGCATATAGGTTCCAACATATTGTTGTGTTTCTAAGTCAAAAATATGTGTTGAATTCGATAGGAAAATACTCGTCGAAGGAGGGATTTTATGTATTCCCCATCATCGACACGAAACAGTCATAGGACAATGATATGAGATTGGAAATGAGTACTGACACAAGGATGGAAACTGGTAATATTGTATATGTTTGATATGTGTAAGACTTCCCTTGAACATTGGTTAGGCGGTTCACAAGATTTGGCAACTTTCAACTCGATTGAGAAATGGACCAAAATATAGTGTGATAATGACTGGGGCACTCTTCGGATGAGCCAAAGGAGTAATAAGACTCATGGATCAGTATGAATCAATGGAGAGTGAATTAACCAAATGTAATATGAAAATGCAGACGGGTGCCATTTTCAAGGGTGAAAACAACAGTTGCCTTAAAGGTTTCAAGACACTTGACCCACTTCCTTCAATTTTCCCCCCATCCAGATAGATGAGTACCTCTTTATTGTTTATCGAGATTGATGAGGATAACAGGTGCTTAGTATAACTCACCTTCGGTAAGTTCCTCTTCCAATGTTTTACGAACCGAAAGAAGGGTTCGTTCCCAAATGTGCCCTCTAATGTATATTTTAACGAGTCCAGAGAAGGAAAACTCGGTTGTTTTTCATATTTAGGGAGTTTGAAAAGTACTTGAAGAGAACTCCATGGATGTTCTTTTTCATAATTTTAGTCTCTGAAGTTCGAAAAAGCATAAAACAATACGACCTAGAACTCTTCTATTCAATATTCAACTAGATTATTCATTTTTCACAGTTAGTCTGCTAGGACCGAAAAAGGGGTAAATTATCGCCCAACAGAAGACTCTTCATATTTTAACGAGCTCGAAGGACGATGAAGTTTTCTCGAGGAGATTAAAAGGTGAAAAAATGATTATGCTTCATATGTTCCTACATAAATAAGTCATCTTGGGCAAAACATGTCAGCAATTCCTCAAAAAACAACAATAATTGCAAAAAAATACAAATGATAGGTAATATAAATGTGAAAGAGGGTTAGATATAGCTAGTTTGAAAAAGGTAAAAATTCATTTGGGTAAAAATTTGGGTTCATTTTCACCTTTCACTTGCATATTTCCCTTTTCACTTGAGTTTTTTCCCCATTTGGAGATATTTTTCTGGCATCGATTTTGGGAGCTACAGGCCATCATTTGATGTTTAGTCTGGACCAGGTTATGGATATGATCCTCCTCTTCATTTTAAATGCTTTCATTAATCATTTTTATGCTTATTTCGGTGGTTTTGAGCTTTTTAGGGACCTCTAATGTTCCCTACTAGGGTGGCACTCCCCTAGTGTATTGTGAGGGGTGTCATCCTAGAACTTGGTGTCATGGTATCCATGATAAGGGGGCACCAACGCTCTATAAATTCTTGTAGGGGGGAACCAGGTGAAAATCTCAATTTGTTTCTTTCATTTTAACCTCTAAAAAAGAGTTCTCTTGGTTTGGGGTTTTGTCTAAAGCTTTTTTATTGTTGATTTGCAAAGATTTAATTAGCCAAAATGCTCGAATGGAAGGAAAGGGAGCATGAGAATGATGATTTGGCCACCTTACATGAACCTCAAGTGAGGTAATCTCTTTGGAACCGCAGGCTATTGAAATACTTCAAGATACAAAATATGTGAAAGGAAGTACTTCTCTTGGAGCATTTGATTGGATTGTGGGATGCTGACGAGCAGGCCTTCCGGGTGGGATCTCACATGTTGGAGATTGAAATTGAGGATGTGTATTTCTTGACGAGGATCTCAAGGAGAGGGTCACCCATCATCCTATCTATCCATTAGTCCACGCCACAATAGACAAATTAGTATATACCACAATTTTGTGTGCCAGGATCGCACAAGGAGAGTGGAAGGATTGTCATTAAATATGTGAGGGACCTCCCACGGCAAGATATCTTGTTCACTATTACTAAAATGGTAGGAAGCACTAGTCCCCATATTGCTTCCAAATCATAGATGGCATATGTTGTTCAGTTCCTTGAGCCGAGGATCTTTAACTGGTGTGCAATATTTTTGGCAAACGTGAAGGATCATATTTCTAGATGTTGAATGGGAAAGAAGAAACAATTTAGATATGGATATTTCTTGGTATCATTATTTTTTGAGAAAGTACCATAGATGCAACCACGGGTTGCATTGATAGAGAATCCTGCATCTGAACCCCATATGGAGAGGTGGACTAGTCTTTCACCTCAGTTGGGGAATGAGCCTTCAGCCTTTCATTTTATTGTTGACTTCTTCGCATGGTGGAGAAGGCATATCGTGGTGATAGAGTATTACCCTTATGTCGGAGTTGATTTTATGGGTAGTGAGGACTTATTTCTCCCTAAAGGGGCACAGTGGGAAGTATCATGTAAAACATGGATGATCATGACCTTGAAAAACATATATTTTTTTGTTTTATAATATATGTATTTTTTTTGTACAAAGGGGGATTTAATCATATTTGTTTTTCATCATGCAAACAAAGGGATGGCTCGTACAGTAGGAATCCTACAATTTAGACGACGCAATGATGCTCAGGAAATAGTGGAGGTAGGGGGCGGAGATAGAGGGCTTCACAAGGTAGAAAGGAATATCAGGGGGCTCACCATGGGTGTCCCATCCATGAGATTGTGGGATGTTCCTTTACACCTGCAGAGGCACACTATGGGTGTACCAAAGAGTCTTAGCCATCTATTGAGATGAGTAGCTATAATTGTAGTGTGCTATGGCCATGAGCACAATGTAGTACAAAGGAACGATTTGAGTTACATGTAGTCTTGTCATGATGATGTACGGGCATAGTAGCCCACATTTTTCCACTCTATGTACTTTTTGGACTATATGATGGCACACTTTTTCTATTTATACACACACACACACACACACACACACACACACATATATATGGGTTTTGTCTCATAAGCCTATGTTACAATGATGTGATGTTTTTTTATGTTGTATGCTTTTATGTTCTTGAATATTTATCTATGTGCAAGATGCCAATATAACATGAAATGTTCTAACAAATCTATAATGGTATTAAGTTCTCTCAATATATGTTGGTATTCTACATAAGTAAAAAACATTTCGAGACGACGAACCCTCAAGTAGAGATGTAGAAATATTGGATTTTGTATGGAACAAATGTGATTAAGTTGACAGACCACAAGTTGGGAATCAAGGTTAATGATAATTTGAGATATGTCAAGGGAGACGGCCATAGTAAAAAGTCCAATAACAGCATGATATTATGCAACATTATTGGTTGTAGGTCCAAGACAGGCCCCTCCTAATCTCACCAACTCGCCATAATGGTAGATGGTCCAAGCTACAGAAGCTAAGTTATGGGTATGTCTACTAGCACCATCCACGAATACAAAATAAATTGGGAAAGATGTTGACATCTACGCATTCAGGCACAAATCATGGTATAATCAGCTAAGGATATAACAAAACTTGTTCACGCAAAAGTTAAAATATACCAAACCAAAACATATGGTACAATAATGTACAGAGCACATATGCAAGATTTTCTAAGCGTACTTTTAAGGTAGAGACTATTGTGAGGCTCACCAAGAGGGATTCCATCATAATCAATTATCTCGTAGGCACATTTTTGTAGAAAACATTTTATGGTGTAAGGTCCATGCCACATAGGGTCTAATTTACCTACTCCAAGTTTATCATGGTCCTGCTCATAGACCAGGACCAGATCTCCTTTTGTGAATATGTGAGGTCGGAAAGATTTATCATATTGGGTCTTGATGCATTTTTTATATGTCTTCTTAATGAGAGAAGCATCACAACGGGTTTCATCCAACTTCATTAGGTATAGGAAGTGTTCTTGTTTGGAAGAAGTGTGGGGAAAGAACTCTACGATTGGTTTTAAAGATGGAATCTCGCATTCAATCGGAAACACCGCTTCCAACCCATATACCAACTAGAAAGTTGTGAATCCAGTGGTGGTTTTAACTGGAGTCCGATAGGTCCAGAGTGTTGAGAAGAGATGCAAATTCCAAATGGTTTTGTTCACCCCCACCATGTGTTGAAGCATGGTTTCTAGGACTTTGTTGATAGCTTCAACATGTCCATTGGCCTAAGGATAGTAAGGGGATGAGTTTTGATGACGAAAACTCGGCTTGGTGTGCAATTCACTCATCATATGATTTTTGAAATCGGATCCGTGATCAGTTACGATAGCTTGTGGGACTATGAAACAAGCAATGACATGATTAAACACAAAAATTGTTGCAGTTCGGCCATCGTTAATAAATGTAGGCATAACCTCAGCCCATTTAGTGAAATAATTGACTATGAAAATAATATAACTAGAGGTAGGCTTACATTGCATGAAATGAATACCCCATTTAGAAAAGGGGCCTATGGAGACAATTGGATGGAGTGGAGTTGGGTGGGTACATGCTTTCTTCTGAAATATTTGACGGGGTAGGAATTTTTTAACTGCCTCAATGCATTCTTTGAATATGGATGGCCAAAAATAACCGACATGTAATATTTTTTGGGTTGTATCCATCCCAGAGAGATAAACGCCACAAGCTCCAAGGTGATAGTCATTTAAAACACGCTTAGCCTCTTCATGGGTTAAACAATGACGGTGGACAGTGTCAATACCACGGAGATATAAAGTGTCGCAAACAATAAGGTAGTACTTTGAATGGTGTCTAATGCAACATTGGTCGTCACACGAAATAATTGGTTGGAAGTGTTGGGTCTGGAGATATAAAATAATGTCTCCATACCATGGGTTAGATGTACTGATAAGGAACATTGATTCATCTGGAAAGGAATCACTAGGATCAGTTTCCTCATTTGTATGGGGAAGATCACAAATTAACTTGGAAAAAACTAGTGATTTCTTTGCTTTGGATTTGGTGAGCTCAAGATCGAATTCTTGGAGAATGACGATCCATTTGGAAAAATTTCCCCCAAGTACTTGACGAGTCAAGATGTGGTACATGGGGTTCGATTCAACAATGACTGTGGTAGTGTAAAGTAAGATGTAGAGTCTAAATCTTTGGTCGGCAATGACCACTGCCAAAGCCAACTTTTCAACATGTGAATAAGGAAGTTCAAGACCTAAAAGGATCTTACTTAAATAATAGATCACATGTTCTGCATCATCCTCATCATATTGCACTAACACCATGGAAATAATGGAAGTAGAAGAATCCAAATAAAGGATGTAATCTCTCGCATAGTTGGGTGGATGTAACAACAGTGTATTCGTTAAAGCATGTTTGAGATCATTAAATGAGCATTGAGTGTTGGAAGTAGGTCAAAGAGGAAAGAAAGGTTATCTTAGGAAAGAGGGCATGCGTGAGGGAAGAAACAACTGGAAGGAAGAGAAACATGCGTGCATTCATGAAATACCTAACGACGTTAGGGTTAGGGTTTTTGAAATACATTGTAATGGTTGGCGAGATAGAAACATATAAATAGAGATACCTAGGTCTCATAGAGGAGTTGGTTGGTTGTGATAGAGAGTCTAGAGGAGGATTCTTGTTTTGATAACAAGTTGTAATATTCTTCTATACGACCTAATTTTGTAAGTTTTGAGTTGGAGAGGAGTAAGGAGGGTATATCTTGAGGGTTATATCATAGGCTCAGGAGCTTGGTTCGATCTAGTTTGTCGTTTAATAGATATCAACCCAACTGAGAAGTGTTATAAAGCGCGCGGTGTTGTAGTTTTGGAACTACTATAATAAAAGAGATAAGAGCCAGATCTTTGTGGACGTAGCCCAGGAGGGGGTGAACCACATTAAAACTTGTGTTATGTGATTGTATGCATGTGTTTCTTTACTGTCTTCAGTAGTTGTTGTTATGTTAAATGAATGAGTTGATTATATTATATCCATAATCGTGAATGGCAGTTTATTGCACTAATAAGTTAAAATATAACTCTCAACGCATGCTTCTCAGATCCTCACTAAATCATGTGATGAAAACACATGAGTATTGCAGCCACCCATTAAGACTATCTTGCGTGATACGACGCAATTCACCCTATGCGCTACATTGCCTTCTGGTTTACCAGGAGGGCCGATAGTTTTAGAGGTTTTGTTGGAACCTCGAACAGACATGAACCCTGGGTCAATCAAGTGTATTATAAACTCATATAGAAGAATAGTAACCAAAAAATGATTATGTTTCCATTGGTTGGAATAGTAGAGGATTGAATAGATGGGATCTATTGAAGATCTGTTAAAATATACGTGAGATTTGAGGGAGGCGGATCAAGAGGATACTAAAGCAGACGAGGAGAAGGAGAAAAGAATGAGCCGTTATAAGGGGATGTTGAGACCATGGAATCCCACAAAATTAGAGATCGAAAGGTGGTTGAAGACAAAGGAGATGTATTTTGTGCAGAAAGATAACAGAAACCCTAGAGTAGCATTGTGCAAATATCTTGAGAAATACGTGTTTACTGATTTGCATGAAGTCTTTTTCTGTGATTTCCACACTTATTTAAAAATTGGATAATAAGGTTGAAGGATAGACATGCAACAAAATGGATCTGATAGTTAGAGTGGACTCCAGTACATATTGAGCAGTTACAGTAGGTGAACAAAACATTCACCCGCGCAGTAGATTTTTGGCTCGACGGTATTGTAGCAAGCTTTATAACAGAGTTTGCAGTAGATACAACAAAGTCGTACAGCGCAACGGAGCAAGAGTTTCTACGTGGGCCTCGAGGAAGGTATATTATATCGTTGTATACTTATATTAATATACTGCTATACAACAAAGGGGTAATGACGATGGATTCAGACAGCTAAAATTCCCTGCGTACATGGAGGGAGGGGGGAAGCACTAACAGAAAGAGGAGATATGGAAGGAGGAAAGGATAAGGGAAAGGAGGAACCCTTGGACCCAATCATTATGGATGATGACCAGATCAAGCGGATCATGGCGATAACCAGAAATACGCATAGCAGAGTACCATACCAATATAAGGTGAATACCAAGAAGAGAGTCGTAGTCACAAGGGAAGGCTTGGAAAGTGATGAGGAATAGGTAGAGGATCTCTGGGCTGTGGAGCAAATTGAGAAAATCATGTGTGCAACATATGAGAGGATGACAAGAGGGCCAAGAATGGGAAGAGAAGGCAACAATCCTATCCATATTAATGTCAGTGTGGGACCCATAAACCCATGTGTGACTAACACACCAAAGAGAACATCACCTTTTAGACAACCGAATTTCGGGAGAAGAAAGATAGCAGGAAGTGCATATACACAAGGAACAACAACTGGAGGAGCCAGTTCAGGAAGCACTATTCAAGTATCTACACCATGCGGAGGTAGTAGCTCAACATTTAGGATGGCAGGACACAATCCCACCATGAGGTTACCAAAATTAAAAGGAGAAACATCAGAGGACCTAGAAAAACATTTGTTTATCTGTGAGAAGATTTGGGAAGAAAAACAGATCACAGACGAATATACTAAACTTGCACAGTTATCGATTACACTAAGGGATCGCGCACTAGATTGGTATGTGAGTTTATCTACAAACAATCCACCAGGGACAACCAGAATGATTGCAGACATCAAGAAATTGTTGATAAATGAGTTCCAGAAGCCAAGTTCAGAAGATCAGTACATGAATGAGATGATAGAAATAAGATAGAAACCAGGATAATTTGTATGGGAGATTGACCAGATATTAAAGAGACTGAAAGGAAAGTTGAAATATCTCATGAGTGATATGCAGCACAGGCATCTGCTCGTCAATTCATTGCTACCACACTTTAAATATCCATTGCAACAACAAAAATTTTAGACACAAATAGAGGCTCTGCAGGCATCCTTGCAACAGGAAGAAAACCAATATCAGTAGTTGAACCCATCCATCAAAGAATTGAAGGAGGATTTGAATTCCTTAACATTCCAGCTAAACCAAAACAAAAGCAAGGACAAACGAGAAGTCGTTTGGTGTACCAAATGGAGGACAGAAGGACACCACAAGAATGAATGTCCAACATTCGCGTAGTATATGGTAGCAGGAAGGCCAAATCCGTTACCAATAGGAGGACTATGGTGTGAGATATGTAAGAAACCAAGACACGATCCATATCACTGCCCAATGATGCAGAAATGCTAGACAGTTCCGAAGAGTTCATATTGCAAATTTTGTAAGTCAGTGGGCCACTATTACAAATATTGTAGAACTATGGATTTTATGCGAGAGAGGACATCATATTCCTATAGAGTGTAGGCATAAATGATGACTGGGAAAGACGCACCACAATTTAAACAAGTTTCAACCCCATACAACACTACATAGCAGCAATATAATATTGTGCAATAACCGTATAATACCGCACAGCCACAGTACAACACAACGCAACCTTAGTACAATATCGCGTAGTATAATCAGGTGCCTTAGTATAACGTGTCAAGAGGAGATCGAGTTGGCTACAGAGGTGGAGGACAAGTGAGAGGAGGCTTTGGAAGAGGTAGAGGACCAGTGGTATGTCACAATTATCAACAACCGGGACATTATGCAAGGGAATGTCCACTTCCACCAGTAAATTATATGTATTGTCATGCATCGGACCGTGATACAGAAGAATGTCCAGCACAATTAGTAAAGATCCAAGAAAAGATGAATCAGAACAATCAAAAAATTCAGTGGATTTCAGTAGAAGCGAGGGATGAAGGACGGACCATCAACATAGTGATGCGCGGAGGTGCTAAAACAGGGAATGACGTAGCCCGAGAAGAACCAATACAACACTAGTGAGTGAAGAAGAACGTCGAACCAAGGAAGCAGTTTGATCGCATAATGAGAAGGAGATATTTAATCAATACAAACAAGAATTTCAGAAGGACGACATTGCATCAACTTCAACTGCGCATCAGACTAAAGAGGCTCCAGAGTACGAGATGCATCCATCGTTGGATCATACCAACAAAATGCAACCCAAGGGACAAGTAAGTACAATCAAAGGATTTTTTCAATCATGTGTAATAGTATTGAATGACCCATCATCTTTCAAAACATTGCAAAATATATTAGAAAAATGTAGCATAGAGAGAGAAGGAAAACTAGAACAAAAAATAGTCAATCACCTACATACAAGGAGAAGAACAAGTAGGGAGTTCAGGCTGAATGAGAACATCGGAGATCTCAACATGGGAGATATCACACTGGATTTAGGATCTGAAGTCAATGTATTACCTAATAAAACATGTCAATGTATGGGAGAGCCCACATTACGATATTCACATGTTCAATTGAAACTAGCAAACCAACACAGAGTCCTACCAATTGGTAGACTAAAAGGAGTGACAGTAGAACTAGATGGAGTGCGCACTAAAGTAGATTTTGAAGTAATTGAAATAGTGGATGACACGAAACCATATCCAGCATTTCTTGGCCTAGATTGGGCATTTGATAACCAGGCCATAATCAATTTAAAAATACACGAAAAATGTTTGTAGAACCTACTTGTTTAGACTTAGAGGAAATCAACCAGTTGTATAGAACAACTACACACGATGAGGATTACATAAACCCAACTACAGATGGGATACTCAGTTGGTGGAGCATTACTTCATGTGTGATAGACTCAAATACCGGTTTAGAGAACTGGAAACAAAGGCTACACGAAGTCTCCACAAGAAGGTGCACAAGAATAGACCGCATAGTAACATGGGTAGGTACGAAGATAAGGAAACCACCAAATTTCCATGGAGTGAATGATCTATAAGTATTCTTGGCACATTATAAATATTAAGTGTTAGAAAATAAGAGACTCTTAGCACTCAATATATCACTCAAGGCCACACCTGCAAGATGGTGGGGCGCACACAAAGAAACAATCATGGATTGGTACCAATGTAAGCAGTTACTGCGCATAAGGTTTAGCATAGAACAAAAAATCAACTAGCAGCATAAGTACGATGGACAGGGAGAAGCAGTAGAACACTTGGAGAAGTGCAGAGCGTTGTGGAAAATGACACCCCCAAAGGAATGGCCCCATCATATCATACACACTTTAGAGGGCATACCAGCAAACTAGTATACAGACCAAGAACTGCACAGAGGAACTTTGAACTGGACAGTACTACAATAGAATTTTATAGTCACTTTCTCATTCGAAAATGAGAACCCCAAAATAGATGCCACACTTAATAAGATAAGAGGGGTGATATTCATTAAGGAACCGGAAGTCAAAATCATAACATAAGAACAACCGAGGAATAGACAAACAGTTAAGGAACTACTTTAATGATACCATGTGCAGGAAGAACCACCAAATGAAGATGATCCACATGATATTCAGATCAAGGAAGTGGAAGGCAAAAGAGAAGTGGAGGGTCCACCTCTAGAGTCAGAAGTAACTATTGTGTCGGTCAAGGTGAAGAAATTCAACATTGGGACAGTTGAGAATCCCAAAATGGCCATCATTAGAGACTATTGGGATGAGCAAACAGTAGAAAGAATAACAGAGTTACTGTGCGAGTACAGTGACCTGTTTCCCATAACATTTACATAAATGACGGGCATAGCAAGAGAGCTAGGAGAAATGAAGATACCACTCAGATCTGAAGCAAGACTGATCAGAAAATGACCATACAGACTAAACCCGATATATAAGAAGAAAGTTAAAGTTGAGATCGATAGAATGCTTGAAACTGGAAAAATAGAACCTATGGAAGAATCGGAATGGATAAGCATGATGGTAATTAGGGAGAAAAAACAAGGTGGGATAAGAATATGCATCGACTTGAGGAAGTTGAACGATGCATGCCTTCATGACATGTTCCCTACATCGTTTACGTATGAACTGTTGGAGAACATAGGAGGATGTGAAGTTTACTCATTCACTGATGGATTCTCAGGCTACCACCAGATCAAGATAGCATAGGAAGACAAATACAAGACCATGTTTGCTACAGAGTGGGGATCCTACCAGTACACATTCATGTCGTTTGATTGAAGAATGCACCAGCAATATTTTCCAAAGTAGTCATTGTTGCATTCAAATAATTCATCCACCAGTTTCTAGAAGTATATTTGGATGATTGGACAATCTATAGTCTGTTAAAAGACCATGTAGATTTTTTATGGTTGATGTTGGAAAGATGCAGGCAGTGCCAGATATCATTAAACATAAAAAAAAAAAAATGTATATTCGGAACATCGTTTGGGATACTATTGGGCCATATAGTATGCAAACAAGGCTTACTAGTAGATCCTGCAAAGATTGCAGTAATTGTTAACTCACCATCCCAAAAAATACTTCGTCAACTAAGAGCGACAATGGGACACACGGGATACTACAGAAATTTTATCAAAGGGTACATGCAGATTACCACACCAATGGAGAATTTGTTAAGGAAATATACAAAGTTTCAGTGGAATGAGGATTGTCAACACAGTCTGGATATGCTGAAAGAAAAGATGGTCACAGCACCAATACTAGTATTCCCAGACTGGGAGAAGACATTCCACGAACATGTAGATGCATCATCCATAGCACTTGGAGCTATTTTGGTGCAACTAGGCACGGGATATTTGGATCACCCTATAGCATTTGCAAGAAGAAAGCTATCAGAATCAGAACAAAACTATAACACCACAAAGAGGGAAGGCCTAGCTATGGTTTACACACTGCAAAAATTCAGACATTACTTATTGGGAAAACATTTTAATATGTTCACAGATCACTCAACCCTTAAATACCTAGTCAACAAGCCAGTGTTGGGGGTAGAATCTGTCGATGGTTACTATTGTTTCAAGAATTCAATTTTGAAGTAATAGTCAAGCCAGGAAAATTGAATGCAATACCTGACAACCTATAAAGGGTCACGAATGGTGAAGAACCTATAAATTTAGAGGACAACTTTTCAGGTGCACATTTATTTTCAGTCCTGACCACCAATGAATACTTTGCAGATATCATTTAGTGCTTGAGTACAGGTATTGTGCCACAGGAATATAACACCATGCAGAAGAAGAACCTGGTAGTCTGGGCTACAAACTACCAGATGATCACAAGACACTTATACAAAATGGGTGCAGATAACATCTTGCAAAGATATGTGCTAGAACATGAAAGACCAAGAGTTTTAGCAGAATCCCATGAGGGAATAGCAGGAGGAAATTACACAGGAAAAGATACCGCGTAGAAGGTATTGCACGTAGGACTATGGTGCCGACCATTCACAGAGACTCAAAGGAGTACTTCCAGAGATGCGATGTCCATCAAAGGGTTGGTAAACCCAATAGAAGGGACAAGATGCCACTGCGGCCACATGTAACGTTGCAGGTATTCGAAAAATGGGCAATAGACTTTGTGGGACCAATTAACCCACCATCAAAAAGGGCAGGAGCACGGTAAATTATCACCGTGACAAAATACCTGACAATATGGGAAGAAGCAGCACCAGTGAAGGATTGCAGCGTAGAAACAACAACACATTTTCTATTCGAACAAGTAATCGCTAGATTTGGTTGCCCAATAATTTTGATGAGAGACCAAGGCACTCACTCCATTAACAACACTATTAAGTCTATGACTGAATAATTTGAATTCCATCATCAAAAGAGAACACCATATCACCCACGGGAAAATAGAACAATAGAAGTATTTAACAAAATCCTTGAGAATGCACTAATAAAGATTTGTAATGTCAATAGGGATGATTGGGACCTCAAAATACCAGTAGTATTGTGGGCATACAGGACCACATGAAATAAGTTGATAGGGAACATGCCATTTAAACTGGTATATGGCCAAGAAGTAGTAGTGCCACTAGAATTTTTGGTACCCAGTCTGCACACAACAGTGATTACACACATGACAGAACAAGGCGTTGTTCAAGAGAGGTTGAACTAGAAGTTCAGAAAGCAAGGGACAAATATTGGCAAGAAAGACACATCAAGAAGAAAACTTTCAAGGAAGGAGACTTAGTGTTGATGTATGACAACAAATCCATTCAGCATCTAGGAAAACTCAGAATGCACTGGTTAGGATCGTATGAGGTAAAAATTGTCACAGATGGGGCAATTGTACAGTTGAAGGACTTAGGAGGTGCAGAAATCAAAGGGATGATCAATGGGATCCTATTGAATTTTTACCAGGACAGTCAACCACCCATAACGTGAAAAGTCATCGCGCAGTAAAAAAAAAATAGGCTATTAAATAGTACCAACAGAGGAATAGTGCATCAAAAGGAGAAGGAGCATGCACACTTAGGAATAAAAACCCGGCGAGGACAAGACCAATCGTCTGTATAAAACGGAAACAAGAGGGAAAGGTAAAAACAAAAAAGTTAGCACTAAATGACGAAGGCATGCAGACTTGAATGTCGAAAATGACCAACAAGACGCTGCATTAATCGCGCCAACTAGAAACGACGATGGAGAGTAATGGAAGTACGCAGGAACCGGAGGTTCATTGAATCCGTCATAAAGGGAGCATATTCAACAAGATTCATACGATTCCCATATAATGCAAAGACGTGGGAGAAAAATATCTTATTGCGAAAGTAGAAGAGACAGAGAGCGATAGAGCATACGAAGAACATAGTGAAGTTCACAGAGGTTGCAGAAGCTACTGAGCTCAGTGAATGACCAGATTTCCCACCATGGTACCACCAAAACAAGTAGAGTCGAGCCAGACTTCCAAACACTCCAGAGTTAGGACCAGGGCACAAGTTCAATCATAGGAAAGCGAACAGTAGCCACCAAAAGTCATCAATGTAGAAAAACTCCCATTACCAGATACAACACCAATGAACCCCACACCCATGGTAGAAGAAACCCAACAGATGACACCCGAGGGCATGAACGTAGATATGATGGCCAATGAACAGGGTCAAAAAAACCAAAGCACAGGAAGCCAAGCACAACCAGAGAACCCTGAAGAAGATCCAAGAGGCAATGGGATGGCTCCAAAGAAGGCAGAAGAACCCGAACCAGATGAGTCACATAAAACTATGTCAGACCATCCATGGGAAGGAGCATTGGAATATGTCACGGGATGGTCGGAATAGTAGGCGAAGAACGACCAATGGAGGCTGGAACCTCGAGTCAGACACCACTGCGAAAGGACAAGAACACGGTACCTAGGTCACCATGCAAGCAACCTGTCGCAGCCATTGTTTTGACGCATATACCAGAAGGGGTACGGGTGAAATTAGACTTGATAGGTTATGTCGAGAAGCTAAAATACTCAGACCATGATGTAATGGACATGGAAAAGTTCTCGGAGTTCACAAAGAAAGTATACCTATAGATAGTGGGTGTATATCTATTTGGGGAACTAATTAATGAACCACTCCAAAGGGAAAAAGGGTTATCCAAAATGGGCATTTTAGGTCTATTGGAACTACCTCACTTTGGCAGAGGACAATATGCCAGCAGTTGTGTCAAAAATTTGATGGAAGTAACACATGGAAAAGATATATGGATGAATAAGCTTGTCTCAATAGACATAGATCTTATTGTGCACCTTACAGGGTTTCCATCACGGGGCATGGACCCCGCACAATTTCTTGACGATAAAACAAAGGAGAAAATACTCGTGGAAGAGATGAAAAATAAATACGTCACTGACAAGGGGATGCGAGGAGTCATCATCAAAAATATCAATGATGCCACGACACAAATGGCCACAAAAATCATGTCCTGCAAGCTACTAAGAAAATTCTGCAAGGAGGAAGTCCTAGTTGGGGTTTTCGTAGTTGTTGCACAGTGTGTCGAGGGCACCATAGTCAGTTGGGCCCCTTATCTTTTGAATTTGTTTCTAGATTACTGAAAGGATGCGTACGATCTAGGAACAAAAATTCATTATTCATGGTTTCTCATGTTGATATCCATTATGGGATGGAAGGAACCAAAATATGAATATTTCGCCACCATACCTAAACCCAATCATGGAGCAAGATATTTATCACTTGGCACCATGTCAGACGCCAAGCACAGGAATATGAACGTAGTTGTATTCGAAGGATACCTTCGCGACCTACAGGAGGCCATCACCAACCTCTGGAGAATAACACTGCAGGTTGTTTCCTACTATCAGGGCATAGCCAACTTCAAGGCCACTGGACATGCGATGTGGATCCAGGCGATGAAGGACCCCAACAAGAAATGGCTAAAACTACACTATTGCATCACAGAGGGGGATATAGAAATGGCCACCAAGGATTGGGAAGACAATTGGAGGATCCCATTCCTCACTCAGGACATACCTACAAGGACATAGGAAAGGGAGGCAAGGCAGGAACATACAAATGTTGAGGAGGTAGGGCAGGGAGAGACATAGCCTCAGGAAGTCCCAGTACCCAAGAAACCAAGGATGGATCAGGCCAAGCTAAAGCAGATGAAAGAGGGGACATCTAAGACAGGAACCCAGAAGGGGAAGAAGAATAATACATAGGAACCCCAAGTACAGAAGAAACAGGTCAAGGTAGCGTAGGGCACTACACCAAGTCTTGATCCACAAATACCAGGTCTGACTAAGCGACCATCTACTTAGATAGGGGTTGCACGCAAGAAAATGAAGGTGCATAGAACACCTCCAGAGTACACCATTACCAAGGATGATGCAGAAATGATAGCCCAAATGGTTCAAGATCATACATCCAAGGATTTTGAGAATGTTGAGCACCACAAGGACAGAATTCAAGAGGATATGGCATACATGAAACAATTCCTCAAACAGATCGGGGAAGCACAGGAAGTGGGATGCAGCATAGGAACAGGGTCGTCAGCATCACAAACTTGAGAAGAACCTTAAGCAAATGAGTGAGATATAGTCCACACAATACCGCAGCCGAGTGCAACATTCCACATTACACCCAACATGTTGTGCATGGACGAGATCATGGGGCAAACACCCCTAAAGAACTTAGCTCAATTACAATTGGTATTGTCGTGGATACCATCAAAGGCTCTACATAAATTACAGGTTAGTGTTACTCAAGAGGTACAGTCTTGTGCATGCACAGACACAGCCGAATTATAGCAGGTAAAGGAAAAATGGGACACGTTGGAATTGATATATGAGTAGGCCAATATCGAGACCCAAGAGGAGAGGGAATGCATGACCGGATTGGAACAAAAAGTGGTCGAAATTTATGAGAATATTCCAAAGATCGCGCAGAGGGCCAAACTCACAGCAGCAGAGAAGATTGATCAAATTGTGCAGGAAATTGATCAATATCATAAGGATATTGAGAATCTTCGTGAGCATCTCACACCGACCACTCCACTGGAGTAAGGGAGAAACGGAAGCAAAAGGAAACATAGCAGCTACAGGAGATACAAGGGCAGGTCAGCGCAGCAGCTGACTTGTTTGACAAAGAAACACAACTCTGGGCGAAGTTGGAAGAGGATCAGCAGGTCCAGTAGTGGGACAAGGAAGAAGAAAGGATAAGTGAAGCTATCCAAGACCTCAAGTAGAGGCAGAAGACAATGTCCATCACGGAGCGTGTCAAAGGGGCATAGGATATGAAGAAACTACAGGAAGAACTCACTTTTGGTTGTGCAGCCTGATTATCTTCCTGATTTAGAGGTCCTTTCTTCCAGCTGTGTTTATACCCCATGAAGACTTTACACCCTAGAAGTATGTACACTCTTCCACATGGGGGAGTGTAGAGGGGGGGTTCGGGGGAAGCATCCCCCGATGGGGGTTCGGGGGTGAAGCCCTCGAAGGAAAAATTGCCTTGTAAATGTATATTGTAATTTCATTGTAAATATAGACCGTTCATTATAAGGTCGCAGATCTAATGGTAGAAATTATGTTAGGGTTTTTTTCCCTAGAAGGAAACCCTCTGTTATGAGGGAAATGTATTGCGGCTATGTATCATGGAGAGTATTGTATTCTGAGAGAGGAGACTGTGAGAGAACGAAGAGGAAGTTATAGCAGGTTTTGTTGTAGGTTGTATCCCTTCATTTGATGGATAATAATAAAGGAAGAACCTGGTAATTTCCCTGGTGGATGTAGCCCACACTAGGTGAAAAATGTAAATCTGTGTCTCTATTGTATTGTGTATCTTCTGTGTTTTGTTTCCCCATTTGTTTTTTTTATTTCTCCACAGTCCTATTTTTCTAACACTCACCATTGTGCATACGCATAAAAAGGAGCGTCGAGCTCAAATGGAACCGCTTCAAGAGTGAGTAGCAGAAGTCATTGCACAGGCAGAGCAAGGCAAGACATATGTGGCACAAACCTAGCCAGAGAGTGTAGGGTTGATCAGTGACAAGGTTGTGTTGTAGACAGTAGACACACTCAAGGAGAAGACCGAGAAGGCTTAAACATAAGCACCGAAGCTCGGAGAGAAGTTTGAGGCGATCACCAGGGATATCGAAGAAGCTCACAAAGGTTAAGTGGCTCGGGACAAGCCACATGTCAGTGTTGGGGGCCTGTTGGAAGCAGGCCAAAGAAGAAAGAAAGGCTATTTTGGGAAAGAGGGAATGCACGAGGGAAGTGACAGCTAGAAGGAAGAGAAACACACGTGCATGCATGGAATACCTAACGACGTTAGGGATAGGATTTTTTCAATACATTGTAATGTCTAGTGAGCCAGAAACATATAAATAGATATACCTAGGTCTCATAGAGGATTTGGTTGGTTGTGATAGAGAGTCTAGAGGAGGAGTCTTGTTTTGATAACAAGTTGTAATACTTTTCTATACAACCTAATTTTATGAGTTGTTGATATGGAGAGGAGTAAGGATAGTAGATATTGAGGGTTAGATCGCAGGTTGAGGAGCCTGGTGCGATCTAGTCCGCCTCATAATAGATCTTGACCCAACTAAGAAGAGTTGTAAAGTGTGTGATGTTTTAGTT
Source organism: Picea sitchensis (assembly GCA_010110895.2). Taxonomy (NCBI): domain Eukaryota; kingdom Viridiplantae; phylum Streptophyta; class Pinopsida; order Pinales; family Pinaceae; genus Picea; species Picea sitchensis. The sequence continues at coordinate 212,586 of SNQJ01S0000685.1, forward strand.
TTGGAACTACTATAATAAAAGAGCGAAGAGCCATATCTTTGTGGACGTAGCCCATGAGGGAGTGAACCACAGTAACACCTGTTTTATGTGATTGTATGCATGTGTTTTTTAATTGTCTTCAGTATTTTTTGTTATGTTAAATGAATGAGTTTATTATATTCTATGCATAATCGTGAATGACAGCTTATTGCACTAATAAGTTAAAATAGAACTCTCAACGCACGCTTCTCAGATCCTCACTCAATCTTGGGCTGCAAACACATGAGTATTGTAGCCACCCATTCAGACTATCTCGGGTGAGACGGTGCAGTGCACCTTGTGCATTGCGTTTCCTTTTGGTTTACCAGGAGGGTCGATAGTTTTAGAGGCTTTGTTGGAACCCAAAAGAGACATGAACCTTGGGTCACTCAAGAGTATTATAAACTCAGATAGATAAATAGTAACCAACATTGATTGATTGAATCCCAAATGAAAGATACATCCTTTTGCATCAATCTCATAAATCCTTTTGTGATTTTGGGATAATTGTAGATAAACAGTGTAGAAATTTTTCCTTCCCTTGCAAACTTTGAAGTTGGGTAAGATTGTTCGGAGGAGGTAAAGAAAGGATAGCTTTGACTTTTAAGGGATCCACCCTAATCCCATATTTGGATACTACGAAGTTTAGGAGTCTCCCTAATTCAACAGAAAAAATGCATTTATTGGGTTTCAAACGTATATTGTAATTCCCACATCGAAGAAAGATCGCTCTTAGATGACCAATATGATCTTGGTGATGAGCCGAATGATTTGTAAAGTCATCAAGATAGGGCTCAACAATATGCTTGATATCGTCGAAAGCGTACGACATAGCCCGCTGAAAAGTGGCTCCATCATTTTTAAGGCCAAAAGGTAATCTCCAATATGTGAAAGTCCCCCATGGGAATATGCAGGTTGTTTTGTGTGTATCAGTTGGTGAAATATCGATCTGGTTATAGCCAGAGAAGTCATCCATAAAAGAGAAAATGATGCTCTCTGTGCAATTATCAATAATTTGGTTGCTGAAGGGCGTAGGGTAATTGTCTTTCAGACAATCCTTATTGAGATCCCGATAGTCAACAAAAACGTGAATTATCCCTTGTTTCTTAGCAATCATAATGATGTTGGACACCCATTCGATCAGAGGTACAAGGTAAATGAAACCAGATTTCAGTCATTTTTCTACTTTTTCCTTAGTGTCCTAAATTTTCTTAGGATGAACAGGGAGAAGTTTTTGTCGTACAGGTTTAACTCCAGGGTAATTTTTTATTTCATGCACAATGATCGAAGGGTCAATCCTTAGTTTTTCTTCGTAGCTCCAGGGGAAAACATCACGAAATTATTTAAACAAGGCGATGTAATATTCAGTCTCTTCAGTTGAACAGTCTGCACCTAGTTGTATGTTTTCCACGACACCTTATTTTTCGTATATGTCAACATTGATGGTTTGCGATATATTTCCCAAATTTCCCTCGGAGAGTGTATCCTGAATGAGTATCAGAGATTGGTATTGCTGACAATATCGGTTGGAAACATAGAAAAAATATCTTTCTTGATTTCATCCAAACTAGGAATAAAGGATGAGCGATGGTGGTTATCATCCCATGGTGACTCTTCAATATTGAGCATTTCCATAATGGATTGATCGGATGGAAAAACCCATATGATGTAGTCGAAGTTCGATGATAAGGAATCCAACCATGATGGTAATGAATGATATTAGATGCCAGCAGATGTTGGTCATCAAGTTAAGGAGAGGCGGATTCAATGGCATCATATTTGGCCTCGACGGGACTAAGTGGCATAGTGTCACCTAGTGTATAGAATTCTAAAGGACTAGGTATGATCCATGGATCAAATGATTCAAGGGATATGTACCATATTCGAAATCATATTGACCATTGAGATATGTTGCATAGTTAGAGGAAAAGGCATGGCGAAAGTTTCCATGAGTGAAGAATCTTTCAGTATACCTACCCCTACACTTTCTTAAGTAATCTTTGAATCCACCAAAAATGGAATATTTTTATTTGTTTGATTGCAAGCATAATGGGGTATAGTAATCCAATTGATCAATGGTCACTATTTTTCCTTGATGAGGAAACTGAACTTATCGAAAACCTGAGGAGGCCACAACAGTCATTGTTACGAGGAAAATCTCTCTATGGCATGGGATAAACCAAAACAAATAGAATGACATGAAAAAATCAACTCTAATCCAAAGTATGCTATATAAATAAAATTATAAAAATACAAGGTCAATATCCAACCTCTTCTGGGTGTTCGATGAAGACCAACATTCAGCACACAACTCAAAGCTTTATACCTGCAACTTGTCCTCAAAAACCAAGATATGCAAGCATATGGTGATAATATATAATGTTATCATATATATTATCATAATCCATTAACATACATGAAAAATACACCCATGGAATAATAATTCAAATATTTTCAAGATATCAATTGGACGACAAAAGAGTATTTCTATTAAAATAATCAGCAAAAGTATGTACGTGACAAACTATTGTAACGGAACATATCGAAACCGAGAAACTAAGTCCCTCCAGCTGAGCCTCCACCACTTTAATCCTCCACCAAAGGAAATCTCATATAAAGGAGATAATGAGGTTCTCCATCACAAAGAAGGAAGATCTTGGGGGCTAAACAATGAGTTTGGACTTTCAAGGATAAAGGGATGCAGACTCAATGTGAAGTGAAATTTCTCTAGAGTATCGTTTCTCTCAAAAGTTGAATTATCTCATGTTCAAGGCTTGGATATGGCTCAATTTATAGCCTTCAAATGGCATTGAAGGTTCGAGTGGAGTGTTTCCAGTATATGGAAGGTCAAGGATCATGGATCTTGTGACAGGGCATGGAAACCCAACATAATTTTTAATTTTGAGCATCGAACCCGATGTATGTGGGTGGTAGTGGAGAAAACTGTGTATACTCTTTTTGTATAACTAATAGGGTGCATATATGTGGGAAAATGTGATTTTTTGGCTCTGGAAGGTACAAAAAAGGGGACTTCAAGTCTGCATAGGGACATGGAAAGGCCATCCAAGAAAGTTGCATGGGGTGAGGAAAATTTTGGTATAACAGATGCCCCCTAATGTGTGAGGTCATAGGAGTATCTATAATGGTCGAAATACATTATAATTCGCAGAAGTGGAGTAATGGAGACTCATCTTGAAGTGTTAGTTACTCATGAAAATATTACAATCCATAATGACTTTGTACACATGGATGCCAATTTGAATTACACTACATATCCATGTGGAAATATACCGAATAGTTGTTCATGGCCATGGATAGGAAAAACAAAGTAGACACATGTCATAGTTTGTCATAATCATGAACAAGACCTAGTGGAACCAGTCTCAAAATCAATCTGAATAAATTTGTATACGATGGAGTACAATTTGATCTCCCATGATCACTGAAGTCATATAGGTACTAGTCCAATGAAATACATCAACAGAATAGGAATGTTTCTACTATAAGCTGGAGGTCTTCTACACTATCCACCGAAGGTGCAAGTCTACATCATGTGAATAGAGAATTTGATGTCGAACACAATGAGACTTCATTTGATTACCAGTCATTAAGCTATATTGTTAACAAATGAGAGACAAACCATCGATAATGAAAGTAGGTATCAAGGCATCGAGTACATTCTTACAAGTGTGAATAAGGATTTTGAGATCGACCACTTGAATAATCCATCGATCAGAAGACATTGATGTATTCCCAATTGTCGATGGCGGGAGAACCTACCACTAATGATTGCAAGCCTCTAGGTACTCATAGGACTCTAGCTCTCATTTCCAGAATATATGAGTTGAATTCGATGGAAGGAGGCCCGCTAAAAGGAGAGAATTAGGGAATTTCTCATCATTCGGCACGAGGTACAATTTTTTTTATTGATGATTAGGAAGATCTTGGACAAATAGTATGTTCACGAACCAATGAACATGTTCATCTTTCGCATGCACCAGATTCAAGTAGTGCCTGAAAAAGACCCTCTAAATAGCATCCAATAAGGAAGACTGCTAACAAAGGTGAGGAAACCACCAATAAGACTAATGGAATCCAAGACACTACATGAATCCCAATGTGTGAATATATTTCTTTTCGACAAACACAAGGGAAACCCCTCAGTCAGCGACCAATGAGGAGATTTTGATTGTTGGGTTCAAGGTTACCTTCCCATAATGAAAGTAGGACCAGGGTGCATGGTAGGACTATAGTTTCATGTGACTTTAAGACACATTCATGGTATGGCCGACATACAAAGTCAAGAGTTCTGAGAAATGGCCAACACATGATTATATACTTCCTTTGAACAAGAGCATGAGACATATGGATAACTCAGGCAACATAGACTTGATGATGAAACTTCGTGATGCAAGAGGAATCGACAAACTCTCCATAGGGACTGGAAGAATAACCATTCGAAGGAGTAAACTCTAAATAATATTGAGATCAGCTTCCTGAGGTCATGATAAACTTAAAATTTGGATGATAGTGGACTCAAAATTTTGTGCAAAGGAAACACAACTGTTGTCAATATGAGATAATATTCTTCTCCCGCTTGTCTTTTTTTTCTTTTTCCATACGCAAAGAAATTCTATGATACAAGAGAGGAAACAAGCGTCGCGAGTAAGAAACTAGCTCCAACCAGTGGAACATACCTATTCTCAATGCAAGGAAGTGCATGTGGGGCAAGGACACTTGGGGGAATGTTTCTTGTTAGGGTATAGGATTTCAAGTTGCAAAGGATATAAACAAGGCTTTGCTTGGCTAGTGATGCAAATTGTTGAGGTAAGAGGCTTATAACGAGAAAGAGGGAACTGGAAATAGGCTCAATACTGCAAGCAGGAGGATGGAATGTAGTTACAACTTAACTCCAAAGAATGTCATTTTTCTTAAATTTAGTCCCCTAGGCCCGAAAAAGTATAAAATAATACTGAGAAGAACTATTTTAGCGAATGTTGAATAAAGTGTTCCTTTTTCATAAGTAGTTCACTTGCTCCAAAAAAGGGTTAAACTTACACCAAATAGACGTCCTTTCAAATCCATTTAACGAGTGTGAAAGAGATAAGTTCACTCGACAATATTTTCACTTTTTAGAGAGTCGAAAAAGAGCTTAACCAAGACTTAGTGGGGGAGTCCCATAGGTGAAGGTCAGAATGCTCGTGAGCAAGAATATGAGGTTCCTACGCAAATTCATATCAGAACTATAAGGAACTCCCAGTCCTATGGAATAACTTCTGCATGGGCACCAAATGGCACAAAGGTTCTAACTAGGGTACCCATGTTAGGTAAGCCTCTACCACTTAATAAAGACACTTCTAGTGGCAGTAAGAAGGTTTTGTGTCGCTAATAAACGGGTTCCTTCCTAAGGTATATAGATTGCATTCATAGGACAATGCAAGAATTAGAAATGGAGTGACAACCTATCCTATATGCTAGTGAAAGAAAATACCTGCCAAAGGCACGAACAAGCGGTATGACGGTAGAAATCGCAAAAAAAATCTTGGACAAAGCCACCAAAACCAACTCTTTATACTATACTATTAGTACATAAGGTCAACAAATCATCCCAAACTATATGTAGTGAATAAAAAATTTCTACTAATAGTAAAACTAGACCATTTTACCATACCATTTGATTTTTTTCACCCACATAGTGCATTTTAGGCCATTTTTCCCACGATCTTAAAGTGTCTATTGCGGGAGCTACAATCAGTGAAATTAACAACTGTTTGGACCAAGTAAGTGCCCTTCCCTTCCTCTTCATTTTCAGTGGTTTAAAATTCAAATTTAGTTATCATTTTTTTAGCTTTAGAGGGGGCAACATGTATACTAGGGTGTACACATGTGATGGTTCATTGGGTCATTTGCATGCCTCCATGTACGTGGGAAAAGCAAAGTTTACCCATGTATATTCGGCCCTATACATGATTTTCATCATGTTAGCCCGCATGCAAGTTCATAAAAAACTTTTTGACAAAAATTAACTCAAAAAATGACTTTCCTTTGGCAAGATGGTGATTGAATGGAGGGAGAGGGAGCATGAATAGGTAGATTCAATAGTGTAAAGGGATGCAGGGGCCCAAATAGCTTTAAAAATATGTATCCTTTATAAATTTTTGTCTCTCAAAGGAATGAGGGCTCAAGTGAGGTTACTCCAGATGCTTGTAAACTATTAGGATCAGGAGACAGAGGCCTTCAATCTCGATGGGAAACCATTGAGGATTGAAGTGGACGACATATATTTTATCACAGGATTGTCTCGTCGGGGCAAGGTAGTGAATCTCAAGGCCTGGGAGGTTGGAGATGGTATGACCATGGAGGAGTACATTTCCACCCACTATGTTACAGGCACAGATAAAGTAGGGAGCCAACTCTTAATCAGGGCGATCGAGAATATTATCTTAAAGATCGTCGTACTTGTTCTTACATGGATCTCGGGGTCAGCCTCATTGCACCAGGCCTTAAGGCCACTCATTTTCTATGTGGTGGAGTGTTTACAACCCATTTTTTATGACTATTGTACCTCACTGCTCGGTAACATGAATATCTAGTTGATGGATTGAAAACAAGGAAGAAAGAGAAACTTCGGATTTGCATCTATTCTGTGTAGTTTTTTCTTTGATCAAGTTCTAGGCTCAAGCCCTAGAGTAGATATTATTCCACACGGACCGCGCGATCCAAACATTTCACTGTGGACCAATGTGATGAGGCAGCTAGGAGGTGGTAGGGTGCCAACCCCCTATAATGATGAGTTCTTTTTCTGGTGGCGTCGATAGGTCATAGTCATTGATGACTACTCTTAAGCTAGGATCAACTATAGAGGGGATCCATATATGCCTTTTCCACTAGGTTCTTCGTATGGTGATATTGGTAAGAAATATTTTTATATATCTCATTTTTTTGTGTTTTTTCAAAAAGAATAAAAAACGCAAATATTTTTGTATGGTATAAAGTATTAACAATTTATTTGTCACAAAGATGTAGGTCGACGACGATCAAATGGATTCCCATGAAATTGGTGGAGGAAACGGGGATATGAGCATGTGGGAGGAGATGCAGAGAGAGTGCTACCGAATGTGAAAGGGGGCCTGTCTCGATTGATGCACAAGATTCCTATGGTTCAAGTGGAGGATCTTCCAGAGAATATGCAGTGGCAGGTGGTGGGTGTGCCTCGTGTGTGGGTGTGACTCTTCTGGTGTCTCAAAAACATAGTAGTGTGCTATCATGATATGTATCTAGCACCACAGGCATATATTCCATGGTCATATATATACCATCCATATATGTATTTTGAGGGTGTGAGCCCCATTTTGTACTATGACACCATATTTTTTGAAAAGATGAAATATAAACAATTTGGTCTTTAGCTTTACTTATATATGTTACAATGTGTACATGCATGAGTGTGTTTTATTTACTTTATTTATGTGAAAATTTCCAATCTAAAACATAATTAGCATATGCATCAAATACATGATTAGAACTTATATTTATGTGATTATAAGTAAGAAAATCAAAGTATTGTTCCAAAATTCATACCCGTAGGAATCATCGTAGTAGAGTAAGGTCTCTCACACGGTAACTGTCATTTAAATCACATACGACTAGCTGGGAGTCCAGGAAAAGCTCTAAATACCAAACACCATGTGAAATGGCATCGGGTAATAGTTTTATAAATGCACTATACTCATCCACATTATTTGTTGATGGCTCCATATGGATGCAACCTGAAGACACCAGTTGGCCCTCGGGTGAGTAAATGACCCAAGCGGAAGAAGCCATGTTCCATGTATGATAACTGGCACCTTCTGCGAACCCTAAGTAAACTGAAGACTTCGTTGACATCTTCCAACCAAGGGAAAACTTGATAAGCAAGACAATGACATAAGGGAAAAGGTGTATATACACTAATATACACTAGTATACAAAGAGTCACTCCCAAGATTGAGGGATTAAGCATAATATATTTTAAGGTAGAGCCCATTTATGGGCTCATTCAACATATTCCCTTCATAATCTTATAATTTGTAAGCTCCTTTCTCTAAAACATGTCGCACGATATAAGGATTGTGCCACGTGGGGTTGAACTTGCCTTCCCCCAATGGTTTTTTAGCTTGGTCAATCAAGAGAACAAAGTTACCCTCAACGTACTGCCTAGGACAGACGGACCTATCATAATGAACCTTAACACATCATTTATTCACTTCTATGGCCATAGACACATCTCGGCGTTGCTCATCTAGATGATCTAGGTGCACAAGGAGTTCTTCAAGATCAGATGTGTCAGGTAGGAGCTCAATTGCCAGTTTGAGGGAAGGAATTTTGCATTCAATCAGAAGGATCAACTCCACGCCATGTACTAACTGAAAAGGAGAAAAATTGGTGGAATTATTTACCAAGGTTCAATATGCCCAAAGCACAGGGTAAATCATTATATGCCATTCAGATTTACTCTGGCTGACATTTTTTTGCAAGATGGTCTTGGGAGATTTATTCACTGCCTCTACTTGTCCATTTGCCTCGGGATAATAATGGGAAGAATGATCATGATTAAACCCCAGTTTTGATGTTAACTCCTTCATCATTTCATTCTAAAAGTGACTTCCATGATTAGTGACAATCTCCTTTGGGATTCTGAACCAAGCTATAATTTGGTTGAATACGAAGAATATTGTCGTCTTACCATCAGATTTAATGGTAGGCATGGCCTCTTCCCATTTAGTGAAGTAATCCATGACCACAATAATATGTCGATGCCCCCCAATCGAATATGGGTTACAGTCCATAAAATATACCCCCCACTTGGTGAAGGGACTGATGGTGATGACTAGGTGAAGAGGGGTTGGATGAGAGCACATTTTCCAAGCGAACACCTAGCAAGGGTGACACTTCTTGACCCCTTCAACACAATCTTTAAAAATTTATGGCCAAAAATAAATGGCTCGCAAAATTTGTTGGGTTGTCGCAAGCCCAGATAGATGACCACCACAAGCCCCACTGTGATAGACATTTAGAACTGACTCAGCTTCCTCGTGTGTCAAGAAACAATGCAAAATATTATCTACTCCTCGATGATACAAAGTGTCGCCGATGATAAGGTATTTTTTTGCTTGATGACATATATGTCATCGATCATCTCTTGACATATGTTGGGATAGCTTCAAGGTTTGAAGATAAATTAGAATGTCTCCATACCATGGGTCCAAAGATGAGAAGTAAGATATGTTCATCCACGAATGAATAATTATGAATAATGTCCGCATCTAGTCGAGGGAAGTTTGATATCAACTCGACAAAAACTAGTGATTTCTTATACTTTACCAAAGAAAAATCGAGATCAAATTATTGAAAAATAACAATCCACTTATTGTATTTTCCCCCTCTGATACGCCTAGTAGGGACGTATTGAAATGGATTGATATCTGCAACTACGGTAGTTTTGAAACTTATTATATAATGTTGTAATATTTGAACTGCATGTATGGCGGGCAAGGCTAGTTTTTCTACGTGAGAGTATTTAAGTTCAGGACCGACTAAGTTTTGATTGAGATAGTAGACAATGTGCTCATGGAGCTCATCGTCCTCCTGAACCAGAATCATACCAACCGTCCCTTTAGACGTGGAGATATAAATCAAATAGTCTCTATTGTAGTCTGGAGGCTTCAGCAGAGGCTTCGATACCAAGGATTTATTAATAGCATTGAAGGATTCTTGGGCTCGCTCAACCCATATAAATGGAGTATCCTTATTCAAAAGATGCATGAAAACCTTAGTTAAATTGGCATATTTCACTATGAACTGACGCAAGAATTTAGTCTTCCCCTGTAAACCATGAAGTTGTTGCATGTTGTGTGGGGGAGGAAAATGAAGTATTGCCTCAACCTTCATAGGATCCACCATGATCCCATGATCAAAGACTAATAATCCTAAGAGACGACCAAAACTAACACATAAGATGCACGTGTGAGGGTTCAAACGGATGTGATAGTAACGGAATCTCTCAAACAGTAATTGAAGGTGAGTGGAGTGATATACTCTCTTGCAAGAGTGAGCAGTGAGATCGTCGAGGTAAGCTTCGAAAACATGTTTGAGATCATGAAAATAAAAGGTCATGTCATGTTGGAAGGTTGTTCCGACGTTTTTAAGGTCGAAAGGCATTTTCTGGTATGAAAAAGTACCCCAAGGACAAATAAACGTCATCTTGTGTTGATCCTCAGGTTTGATTTGAATTTGATTATATCATGAAGATCCATCCATAAAATAAAAACTTCGCTTCCCGCACCCTCATCAAGAATTTGGTCAATTAAAGGAGTCGGGAAGTTTTCTTTAAGAAAATCTTTGTTCGGGTCTCAAAACTCCATACATACGCGGATGGTTCCTTGTTTCTTATTCACGAGAATGGGTTTGGACACCCATTCGGTCATGGAAATCAGGTAGATGAAACCAGCATTAAGTAGCTTATCTACCTATACCTTAATATGAGGGGAATTCCTATGATTAACATCTCTAAGACGTTGTCCAATAGGTCTAGCATCCGAATAAGTCTTGATCTCATGTTAGGTAATTTTGGGGTCGATCCATGACATATCTTCATATGACCAAGAGAATACGTCACAAAATTATTTGAAGAGATCAGTGTAGTATAAATTTCTTCAGGAGAACAATCTGCACCGATATATACATTCTCAATTTTTCCAGGAATTCGAGAGATGTTGATCGTGATGATAGGAGAAATATTCTCCATGTTTCCTTCGGCATAAATACCATGTGTATCTAGAGGAACAACAGCATGACCAACCATCTCACTCAAGGTAGATATAAAGTCGTCGTGTTCGATCCTAACAAGTTCTGGGAGGAAATAGGAGCAATGATGTATATCGTCGCAAGGCCTATCGGGACCATACATGGCCTCTAAGATGGATTCATCTGAAGGTAAAGTATCATTGAGAAAATCATGTGAACAAGACGATTGGGAGGCCCATACGAGCTCTATAACGAGATCATCCTCATCCTTTTGCGAGGAGAAAGGATTCGTGTCAGCAGTAGTGTTAAGAATAGCTTGATACGCAACCTTTTTTGTTGATAGTGGCACTGCCATCCCAATGTGTGAATGACCTTCGCACGACATAGTCGGGGAAGGTAGGGTCCAAGGGTAATTGAAATACGAAGTATGGAAAGGAATGGATCTCATCGATGAAGAATACTTACTGAAAATGGCATGAATGTGATGGATTGGTGCCACAAAATCAAAAGTACCCATGAGAGAGGAATACAGTCCGACACCAACATCCTCTATTTCATGCTGAGAATTATCAATCACTGGGATTGAAGGTCCAACTGATGCATTAGGACTAGAATGCACAAAGGACAATTGATGAATCGTCACTATTTTCCCTTTGAGAGGAAACATAAAGTGCGAAAAACAGACGACACGACCGCAGTCATGGAATAAGTCCAATTAGGCCCTAGTAGTAAATTATATTCAAGGGGCATATCAACCACCTCGACATCAACCTCCATTGTTTTTCCACCTAACTGTACCGAAAAAGAGGGAAGAATTTTTTGTGGTTGAAATGAACGTCCATCAAATGCGGTCAACATATCCATATATTGGGATAGAGTCAGAGATCCAATGGTTTTCCAATAGGTTAGGGACATCACGCAAGTTGCAGCACCTTCATCAATTACAGTGTGTTTTATGGTAATTTTTGTGTACTCCACATGGATTTAAAAGGCCAGATGATAAGGAAAGTGAGGCTTAACATCCGTGACATCAAACTTAATAACCTTCGAGCCACACGAGTCTAGAGCTCCTAAAGTAGATAACGAGTTGTTTCTCTATGAAGGAAACGTCTGGAACACCTCCAAAACCGACATTGCACAAGAGATTTGACCCAGATATTCAACAATCGAATAGTTCTAGGAAGCTCTGGCATTAGGATTGTGGGTAGAGAGTTTTAGTACTCCTTTCGGAATATGACGCAGAGGTTCCAGCTTGTCGATCTACAAGGGTGTTTCTAGAGGAGGGGGAGACTCTGGACCTGTAACAATCTGTGAAGAACCGTAATCATGATATTGAATGGCTACATCAATCTGAGACTTGACCATATTAACACATATATGGCCACCTTCATTTGTTGAGATGTTTTGACTCTCACTCGATGCATTTCAGGTGTTGGAGGACCCTGAAGCCATGTGTTGATTACGTGGAAACGAATTGGTCAGCACAACAAGTGGTTGCGATAAGAGCCTCGAGGATTCCTCAATTTTGGGGAATAGGTGGGTAAGGTGATCATTTTTACAAAGTTTACAATCAAACTTCATCTTTCATTTTTCTTTCTTTCCCTCACCAGCATTATTATTCCATATATCATTGTTAGTGTCATCCTTGGTTTTGTTATTATTTTTCCCACTCTTACGATTATTACTTCATCATTTCCTTCTATTCCCTCCTAGTTGTTGGTTACCATTTGGTTTGGTCAACGACTGTACAAAATGCACATTATCCAACTGAATGGGAGTGGAGGATGAAGTCGAAGCTTGTCCTACTATAGGCTATCTTAGAGAAAAATCCTTCAACTGGTTCGTCACCAAGTCTATAGACTTAGCATTTGCAGAGCCTATGATGCCATCTACATGAGGGCCATGATTTTGTCTAGGGTCATAATTCAACCATGATGCATCAGGAAGAATTTCATACAACATCCTATACTAATCATATATGAGGTCCAGTTGTTGGGATTTGAAAATAACTTCTTTCTCAGATTTTACTCCGAAGGTAGAAACATCCTTCGAAATATAAGGCAATAAGGACTTAAGGAACCACTCCAACATAAAATTTGGAGGAATGTAGGATTTAATTAACCTCTTCTATCTACGCCACTCTTGGATATCGTTCGATATATATGTGGCATTATCTTGGAGAAAGGCAAAAAAAAATCTATCCCGACATCATAACTAACTGGTAACTGGAAGTGGTTGAGAAAGACTAAAATCATCTTATTAAATTTCCTGTATGTTCCCCTCGGTAGCTCAATGTACCATTTCACGGAGACCCTCATGAGGGTGCGTTGAAATGGCCTCAAATGAATAGAATCATCATTAATGGAATTGGATGAGCACAAAATATGAAAAGTAGTAACATGATCACCCTGATCCTCTCCAGTCTTTCCCTCGAATTTTGGAATGTCTGAAGGAAGCTTGGTGGGGACAGGGGGCCATGACGGATTGTGATGCACCGGATCATTCATTAATCTCAAAAAATAAGGCAAATTAAGTGTGGCCATAAAATGGAGTTGGGGTTGCGGCGTCTGAGCCCATGCTCCAGGGAAAGATTGGTGTTGAGGGATTGCAACCCATCCAGGGTTCTATTATATACCATGGACCTATCTGGTAGGGTAATATCCTCCTCCAAACTGACTCATAAGGGGTTGAATGGGTATCATACCTGCAGGGGCGGCATAATGAAGGTTATAAACATTGTGATCCGGATTATTTTTGAAACGAAATGAAAACAGAGAAATTACAATGAAATACTCATGAAAATTGTCAGAAACAGAGAAACACAACAATACTTGATTTATATTAATGGAAGAATTGTCAGGAGATTGTAAAAATACAAAGTGCCAGAATCGCTAAAATGGTGGCAGCTTTATCTCTGAGAAGAGATGTGACGACTACACTCATTCGCAAGAAGATAATTATAATGAGGATCTGAAGGCCTTTTTATGATAATCGGGAATGCCAAAACCCTAGACATCCAAAAACCTAACCCTAGGAGATGAAATACCAAAAGTCATGTGGGCCCTGCTTGGGTAAGTTAGTACATTAAATTCCTGGGGTCGTAACTTTTTCATATGATCTCCATTTTAGGCGCGTGATAGCCCATTGGAAATGTCTTTTTGAGAACCATGCATCACGTCATCAAACTCTGACTCTGTCTACAGTTTGACTATAGAAAGCCAAAAAAACAATGTTTAGGGCCCCAAATCGGACCTAGAAGTACATCAAGATGTGCTGACATGAAAACATACAAAATAAGCTAGTTGGATTAGGTGGGAGGCCACCAGTATCAACCTAGAAGATGTCTAAGATTTCTGATAGCCCGGGAAGTGTAGAACCCACAATTACAAAGAAGTACAGAAGAACGTGTTGCACCAAAAAATGACAAGAGGAGTCAGTTGGAAGAGGTGGATATCCACCAATATCCACCTAGATCAATCCTCCCCCTTTAAGAAGCAATGGTCTCCATTATGTTGAGTTCCCAGGGAAGAGGGGAAAGCATTTTCTAAATCTAAAGCTTGGTAAGTTGCATGCCTTGTTGGAGAAGTTGTGCTTCTTTTCTTGTGGAATATTGTCACAAACATGTTGCTAGAGGGGTTGAATATGTTCCACCAACCTGTTGTCTCTAGGTTGGACAGGGAATTGTGTATGCACCATTGTAGGTGAAGAAACAATATCTTATGTCTCTTTGACAATCTGTTTTTGCTGGATAGAAGAGGTTGAGGGTGCAGTGGTTGTACTGGTATTTTATGCATTATTTGAACAGACTATGAAGAGGATGAATTTTGCAATATGAGATATTACCTTGTGGTGATGTTTTGGTGGAGCATTATTCGAAACTACCTTTGGTATCCTATAGAGCTGACCTCCCAGAATAATAATGACAATATGGGGTATAGACTCATAGACATCATGGCGTATCCACATATATGTTTGGCCCAAAACAAAATCATAGACATCAAGAGGGGAAATATATAACACTACCTCATCCTTTAAGGGATGGATGCCATAGGAAAGGTGACACTTTTGGCTGACGTGAAGATCTCATCTCTAGTGAAGCCACTCAATATTGTGTGGTTGTGGGTGTGGTGTTGTTGACAACCCCAATTGTTTGACATCCTTAGCTGAGATGGGGTTCTGTTGTCTATCGTTATCAACAATGAAATGGAATGGGGTCCCCTGTGAATGGAAAAGGTGCTCCCCCTCTTCAAGATCTACTGGTTCTTCTATATGAATTGTTGTGGTCATGACAGTAGCAGTGGGGTATGTGTCGATGATCTGTCTGTTTTCAATATTTTCTGGATCAGATTTTGAATCAGGTTCGGCTCCGTGTCTTTGACCTCGGCCACCAATGACAGATTTGAGTGACATTCATCGGTGTTGTGCCAGGTTCTTTTGTGGAAGTCACACCACTTCCTAGTGTCATTCTTTGTCTTTGTTTACCATTTTTTTCATGTGTCTTGGATTGGTTTTTTAGAGACTGTTAGTTAGGGTCATCTTTATCGTTCTTTGGTTGTTGTAGATTTGCAGACCCGAATTCCCATTTGTTCTGGTGCCTAAATTTCTCCTCAATTTTGACAACATATTGATAGGAAGCTCCCAATGATGAGATGTTTAGGAAATCCATTTCGGTTTGGATGTACCTATGTAGAGCCCCACGGTATTTCAGAACTAGATTCCACTCGGAGTATTTGATACCCAGCCTGGTGTGCAAGGTATGGAAAGTATTTGTGAACTCCGACATTGTTTGGATCTACTCTTGCTATAGTGTGGTCCATCTCATGTACTGGTCTTCATAGTTATCAATAGCATAGTATTTTTCTTTGAGCGCATCTAGAAAAAAAAAACCAAGTGGGCTCGACACCATATATTCTAGATTCCTCTATGGAAATTTTCTCCCAGTGAGTTTCCCACCAATGTTTTACATGGGGAAGAGCCTTGAGGAGTGTGGAGTTGATCTTTTCTCTGTCGGAAAAATTTGGAATAGAGAAATAACCTTCTAATAGATTTAACCATTTTTCTAGAGCATTTGCATCTATCTGACCTTCAAATATGGGAATATCAAAATTAACTTGTACTTTGAAGGGACAGGTTCCTCCAAAATGGTTGCTTGATGAATATGAACTTGTTTCTATCAACAGGCGTAAAAGAATGTGTGAAAAATTCTCCATCATTTTGTCACTCTGTCACGCGAGAGCTTTCTCAAGCAACAGGTTAATAGAATATTTTTCTACGTTGTTTTTATTTTATGCCGCCATCGAGGGTTTCTTGGGCGTGCGAGAGTGATTGTCCTCAAGTGAGAGAAACTTGAGACCCAATTGGCTATGCTCAGACCTCGTCGGGGACATGCGTTGAAAAACGATCAAGAGAAGACTGCTCTGATACCACTAATCCAGATTATTTTCAGAACGAAATGAAAGTAGAGAAATTACAATGAAATACTCATGAAAATTTCCAAAAACAAAGAAATAAATCAATACTTGATTTCTATTAATGGAATAATTGTAAAGAGATTGTAAAAATACAGAGTTCCAGACTCACTAGAATGGTGGTAGATTTATCTCTAAGAAGAGATGTGACAGCTACACTCATTCGCAAGAAGATCATTACAATGAGGCTCTGAAGGCCTTTTTATGATAAACAGGAATGCCAAAATCCCAGACATCCAAAAACCTAACCCTAGGAGATGAAACGTCAAAATTCATGTGGGCACTGTTTAGGTAACTTAGTACATTAACTTCTCTGGGTCATAACTTTTGCATACGATCTTTGTTTTAGGCACGTGATAGCCCATTCGAAAGGTCTTTTCGAGAAATACGCATTACACTATCAAACTTTGATGTAGTCTACAGTTTGATTGTGGTGAGCCAAAAAAACATTGTTTAGGGCCCCAAAATGGACCTGGAAGTACAAAAAGATGTGTTGACATGAAAACATACAAAATAACCCAGTTGGATTAGGTGGGAGGCCACCAGTATCCACCTGGAATATTTGTAGGGATTCAGAAATCCCCAGAAGGGTAGAACCCAAAATTACAAATAAGTACAAAAGAACATGTTGCACTAAAAACTGACAAGAGGAGCCAATTGGAATAGGTGGGTGGCCACCAATATCCACCTGGATCACATTTCCTCCAGTTGGAGGATCTCTCGGTTGGGGGTTTCCAATAGCATGAAACTGACTCCCTCCAGGTGGAACTCTGGAGGATAGAGGCATATTTTTCATAACAAATGTGTTTTTTAGAATTGACATGGAGAAAGAAGGGGGAAAGGATGGAATATAGGAAGTGACTTGTCTTCCCGGTTGAGTACTCCATCAAGGAGTGTTGCGCCTCTTTTTTCACCTAAATGAGCAAAACAGAGGTTCTTACAAGCTTAGTTGGGTTAGCTAAGCAAGATAGCAGTAAAGGAAAGGGTTAGAAAAAGAAACATAAAAGAACAAGCTAATAATTAAACTAAGAAATGAAAGAACAACTAAACTATTGAGCATAAGGACATAATAAAAAAAAACCAATAAGACTCATGTCACCAATGGCAAGGATTATATTAGTGAAAATAAAACACCAAGAAGAAAGAGGACTTTGGGTCCCTTCTTCATCCAAGGGAGGGCTCTTGGACCCCCACAACTAAGCTCTTCTTACAACTTTGAAAGAAATGGTGAAAGAATCCCAAGCTAATCCACTCAAGAGGTGAGATGGATTGCCCAAATGTAATGGTGCTAGTATGCTCTTGATGAGAAAAGAGGATTCCCCAAGAGAATAGTAGCAGCATAACCTTGCAAATGAATTCCTTGAAAATGTAGTGCAGCCATGGCCTTGTTTTATAGCACCACTTTGAGGTATTGTGCAACCAGCTTTAAGTGTGAAAAGGGGTTGTTTAGGGCATTTTTAGGTCATTGACCAGCCACCCACTCAGATCCAGTTGAGATTTGGATGTCAAATCAACTTGGAAGTTGAACCAGAAGTGGGTGGGGCCTCGACCAATCTCATAAATGTGTTGTTCTCAGGTGTGCATGGATTTTGTTTGCGCATGTGCATGTGAGCCCTGTGTAGTCATAGCGCACCTTAATTTTATCACTGGTTGTATATTTTTTGGACCTTTTGGAAATGATTTTTGGTAATTTTGGTCCATGGGTGACCTCATAACTATTTTGAAGATGTTGGATTCCTGTAACCATTTGCAGACGAAATTTCAGTGATAACAAGGAGCATTGAGATTAGGATTATAATCGGAAGGAAAAGGATTCTAGCCTCCCACCATAGTATTAATTTTGGGAATATGACATCCACCAAATGAGAGAGGAGCATGCGGAGGATCCATGCCCCCAGGTCCAAAACTAGGATTTGCATTAGTCGCTGGAATGGAGGATGAAAATTGTGATTTCATATTGGGCATACCAAAATAAAAAGTATTAGAGACCGAAGGTATGGACTGAGACTTGTATCCTAGTGTACCAAAAAGAGACCTGAAAGGGTTCTTTTGTATGGGTCAAGTAGAAACCACAGGCTAGGTAGTAGTTAGGACGGGAACCTATGGCACTACAACCTTCGCAGCTGAGGGAGTCGAAGGAATCCCACTAACCATAGAAGATATACGATTCGAGGGACTTCATGTGCTGTTCGGACTTGACTCGGTACCCATAATTGGATAATCACAAGTCTGGGAGGTGGAGATATATGTACCACATTTGTTAACTTTACGCCTTTTAGAAGGAAACTTCGGTAAAGACTCAAAATGTGGTGGTAACTTCAAAAAACGGAGAGACCTGCGAGGAGGCTGGTATTTCTCCATGATGACTCAATACTTGTGATATGAAACCAAATCCTAGCACCAACTAATAATAAGAGAGCACACCAAAATAAAGAAAAAATGGACAAATGCACACAAACAAGATATAGTAGATAAAAAGGGGCCTCCCTCACTAGAGTAGGTATGCCTCACCCAAGAGGGGCCTGATACTCCCTTCAAAATATTGGAGGTATCAGAATCATTTATAAGGGCCCTCATGGGCTTAACAGAGTAGTTAGTCAGATCCCCCTGGAGAGGTAATCCTCCATAAAGGTTGTGTGTTGTTCGAACCTTATCCGACTCATGGTACCTGTAGAATAACCCATGCAAGTAACCTATGTGGATACATAGGTCAAGCAAATAGAGCCACCACAATATAACCAATGCGCAGGCGAACATTCGTAATTCTGGTCCACCGTATAGGCAGGGTAAAAGTAAAGGTAAAGGTACTAGAAATACCCCCATATATGAATGGAACCACAGAAATATATCTGATTCTAAGAAGGTATTAGAGGGTTATCTCTCCAACCAACTTCGTGTGACCTCATGCTTAACTCCAGTGTGAGTGGATCCTCTTAATATCACTAATTACACAATGGGTTTCACCACTCCCTACTTAGACACATATGTTTAGTTTAATATCCTTGGAGAAGTTTACTCACAAAATCCTATTCCAAGGCCCTATGTCCTATGCTTGTTTGTTTACCCTGAGAAATAAAATTGTTTCTAATCAATTTTAGTTAATCATCGTTACTTTTAATGGAGTTTGTTTACTCAAGAGGTGTGGTCATGAAACTGATGATATTATGATTCAACATATGAAATAAATGAATATAAAAATATTGTTAAGTCCTAATCTTAAATTCTCAAGAGATGGTAAGATTCTAAATGCAAATTTTAATGCAATTTCTACAATTTCAATAAAATTCAATCTTTCCACATGTGTCAAGATCAATACTAAGTAATCAAGAGAGAGAATGCCATAATGTAAAATGAGCAAAAAAAAAAATTGTATTTTCGATATAAAGAAAAGAAAATGCAAGGATTGAATAGCATCTTCGCATGTAGACCCCGCTGCAAGAAAAAAAAATACAATCCAAGAAGGATACCAAGAAGCAAATGCTCAGACCAATGTTGTAGTGTCCCCAAGGCCGAGCCCCGTTACAGATCATGTTATATGCAAAGAATTGTAAATATGTTCTATAGGCTGGTGAGCCAAGTTTTGTATAAGCTGTAGGCTTATGAGTTTTGTTAGGCCAGGGAGCCTAAGTGTTGAAGGCCAGGAGCCTGTTGATATACTTGTATGTATGCAGGTCAATTTATAAAATATAAATACCACCAGTGCAGACCGTCCACGATGAAAGAGTGATGGGGGATTGAGCATCCACAGAAGGGGCAAGGAACTAGGGACTGGAAGGTGGGAAAGGGGCTAAGTGTGGAGCCTAGGGGCTAAGCCTAGGGGGCTTAGGCCTGGA
>SNQJ01S0000685.1:242420-252663 GCA_010110895.2 Picea sitchensis
TCGCCCCGTTCAGAATCTAAATCTAAGTCTAAAACTTCTCTAGGGTAAAATTTTGTTTAACCTTAAGAAAAAGACCCTATAAAAATAAAAATAAAAATTTAAACTAAAACCCACTTAAGTAATAGTTTAGTCTTCATAAAATTTTTGGGGTAAATGAAGAGAGTAAGAATTTAATTAAAACAAGTGGATTTAAAAATTGCACAGAAGAAATTAATTCTTAACTTGGGAAAGTATAAAAAGATATTAAATTAATAATAAAAGGAAAAGATTAAATAGCGCAACTGCCATTTTGGATTTATTAAAAGGGGAAAGAAGGGGAAAATAAAAATTAGGAAACTAAGAATTGGAGGAAACATAGTAAAGGAAAGAAGAGAACTTATGGTAAAAAGCGAGGTCAACATAGTAAGGAATCTGCAATTAAGAACCTTCTAAAATGAACTAAATTAGCAACATCATTTTAGGGAAAGTATTTAAAACATGTAAGGGGATCTAGGAACACCTAGGAGTAAATTTAGGAGCAACTCTATGTGGGTGAGGGAAATGAGACAATTAATAAATTTAAAGAAAATAATTATTGGAGGAAAGAGGGGGATGGACGACACTTGTCCGAAGGAGATTATTTAGAATATTTTTATTAAAACTTAATTTAAATGTGATTTAGGGAAAGTTGGAGGTGCTAAAAACTCTATAAAAGAAAGGGAAGAGGAGGAAGAAAGGGATCGGTTGTTAGCGTAACGTTACGCTGCCGGAATTGTGACTTGATTGATTACTTGTGGAGAGTTGGGATTTTCCAGCTCGGAGACGAGTGGTAGATGGGCCTTACGAGGCGAGCTGGGAGCTAGACATACCATCTGAAAAGTGTGTGTCCCCTTTGCGGCTCAGGGGGCTAAGGGGGAAGCAGAGTACCCCTAGCGATTGGCTAGGAGGTACCGGTGTAGTCTCGATGGTCGGCGAGCGGGGGTGGAAAGGAGCGTGTGGGCGTCATTCGAGGTGAGAAATAAGGCAACGGTATGGTTTGTATTTTAGTAGATTAGAATGCATTACGACTTACCCTGGTTAATAAAAAATACTTACCTTCGTTATTGGTGAGATGATGAGAATTTTTACGGCTGATACTTACCTCTGTTAATAAAGTTATTTACCGCGGTTATTTATTACATAAATAAAATTTTGAATTTGTCCCGGCAATTCCATGGCATTTCATTTGTAAAATGGTTCTAAAATTTTGTTCTGTCCCGTTTTCACCTTTTTCATTTTCGTGTAAAAATTTAGTTCTAGCATTCTGCCTTGTACGCTTGTTACAGAAGAAAACTCCCTTTGGATTTTTTTATTTGTAAAGAGGCACTGAGAAATGTTTCTGGAATTTGGTTGGGTAATTTGTTAATGAGATGGCCTTAAACCCTACATTAATCCCCGATCGTGCAAGGGTGATTCTTACCCTTTGCTTTTAAACCTTCAATCTTCTGCACCTTACCATTGCAACACACATAACACACAATTAAGAAAAATATTCAAACCAAACAGCTATTACCTATTGAACGCCTTCATGAATCTCCCCAAAACAAAAACGAAATATAGTTGATAGTTATCTTCTCTGTATGTAATGAGTTATCTTTGCAATTCATGTTCAATGGGAACAGAATTGTGAGCATCCTTAGCAAGGCAAAATTTGTTGGTAGGATTATGTTTTTGCTTGAATAGTAATTCTCATTCGGCAAATTATGAAGTCTATCGAGTGTTAGTAGACTAAAATTATATATTTTCCTTCCGTAATGATTCATTTCATCCTCATCTGATCTCCTCCCAAGATTACCTGTAAATAAAAGAAACGAAATTAAAACCCTCTTGCTCCATGCAGAAACCAGTGAAATTAGAGGTGAAAAGAATATAGACGTGTTCTCCATTCTGGCTCGCCCCTTTCTACCTGATGAACACAATGCAGACCCGAGGTGATAAGCGTTTGTTGTCTTATAGGGCAAGATTCTGTATGATTGATATTAATATCACGCACAAATTATAGTTGTCCTTCACATGACATCTCTATCTCTAGTCAGAGGTGTACGAGACTCTCAAAACCACTCTTGTGAAACCAAACTCTTGGAATAAAAAAAACTCACAGTGTTAACTACATCAGAGATAGTGAAAACGGATACAAATCTTAACATCTTCCTTTCCAATTTAGGTTCATTTCTTCTTATATCAACTACGCACTGCAATTTCGCCACCGTATCCGCCATAGAACAACCCAGAATGAGAATGACCGATGTTGCTTCTTACCATCTCCTCTCAGCCACCACTAAAATTGAAAGAGTCGGCGTCTTCTGAACGGAGTTATAACCCCACCTTAATTTTCTTTTACTAGCAGCGAAAAACTGACCGTATGAATTTTACGCACAGCCATGGCATCTGGTGTTCCAGTTTTCTCTTGATTAATTGTCGTAGGTTCCAGGCACCCTTGTTACAGCAACAACAATTTAATTAAACGGAGGGGCAGTCGTTTTAGCAGTAAAATTTTAATAACCATCTAGAAGTGCAGGATTTCTATAAATGGCAGTTATGGCCACGGCTATAATTTTTCTTAGCTAAACCTTAACCTTTAGAGCACTGCGCCCACCTGTGTGTTGCTAATGTGGACAACATTTTCACCTGTGGAGTCCCTTTTGTTCTTCTTGTTTTTTCTTTTATTTGTTTCCCAACCGAAATTTCACTTACAACAGTTTGCCCTTGGCTACATGCCCTCGCCTTTTTCCAGCCCTTGGACAGTGTTGGGCCTGTCAGGTGGACAGCATTGATTTGGTTCTACGTGGTTCTGACTGCAGGGTGACAGGTTTCCAATGCCGCACCGATCTTAACTATTCCTTGCCTTTATTTTATTTCTCCTTGTTCCACATTGTAGGCGTGAGTTATGGGTTCGTAATTATCGATTGTTGAATTACAAATTTAGATCCTGGGGTCAATGTTAACATAAATTTTATAAGGCCTACGTAGAATAATTTTAGGGCATTATGTCAAATATGGATTGTATATCTTTGCGTCGTTCAGTTAGTTATTGATTCATGCTTACTGGCTATTGATTATAAACTGATCCTTGAGTTAATGATTAAATTTAGCTTGAAATGATGATTTACAGCTATTCAATATTTGATTGTAATTAATGAATGAGTAAAGGATTTTAGAAGATTTAGTTAATTATTGAATTATAATTTTGGGACTAATGTTGATTTTTACTTAATGATGATTTGAGTTTATTCAGTATGTGATTATAATTAATGAACGAATTAAGGAATATAGTAGGTTGCGTTATTTTGGCATTCTAAATTTAGATTGATGCTAAATCTTTGCTTTAAATGATAAATCACAACTAATCCTTTTTAAACAATGAGTGAGATAATTGATTTTAGAACATTGCCTTAATTATAAATTAAAGGTTAAATGTCGCTTCAATTGACAATTTTTAACCATTCATTATTCTTGATAAAAATTGAATTGAGATAATGATTTAGGATGTTGCTTTATTCAGGGCAATATAATTATAGATTGAAGTCAATTTTTGCTTAATGATAAATCATAACTATTCATTTTTATTTATAATTAATGAATGAGTTAATTGATCTTAGAATACTGCGTTAACTTTAAATTAAATGTTAAGGTTCGCTGTAAATGAAAACTTTTAACTAGCCATTGTTCTTGAAAAAAAAAAAAAATGGATCAAATATTGGGTTACCTTGTTAATATTGCAGGCGGTCAGATGTGTGATTACCTTGTTGTTAAGAAATGTGCTTGTATTCCCATATTCTAGATGGATGAATGATGATTATCGTACTATTGTGCAATTAGTCTTCTCGTCATAATTTGAGTTGTAGATTTTAGACTTGTGCGCAATAGGAATTTATGTATTGATGATGATGGATTGATTTAGAGCTATATTATTACTGCGTGGTTAATTAAAGTTAATGTATGATGGTTAACAGTAAGAAGTACTCTCTCACCCCTGGTTAAATGGATTGTGGTTGATAGAACGAATCTTAGACACCTCCATGTTCCTCAGAACAGTCGCCAGCCCTGAGACCTTAAATGGTTAAAATCGATGGGAACCTGGGCTTGAGCGTTTCTTATGTGTCTTGGAGGTCCTAAACATTGCAGGGTAGGACAGGTGGGTAGTCAGTCTTATCATTGTCTGTCGTTTGGCGTTCTTTGCTTACAGAGGTTTATGTGCGTCTTAGATCTCTATGTTGTCATCGCATTGCATGCGTCATGTTCGTCGTAGTATGGCGACGTCGGGTTGAATGTAATTATTAACCTTGCACACACGCACACATACACACACAAAAAAAATGTGCACTTCTTATACGAGGTTGTCACCGTAACGAGGAGGATCGTTACATATGGTATCAGAGCGGGGTTCAACCTGCGACTTGGGATCGCTACGGCTTTCGTTGTTATGATTGATTATACTGTTGCTAATTGAGTTGACTTGTGTGCGTGCAGGTAATCATGGTTAGAGGATGTCGCGGAGGTAGACGACGGGGTGTTAGGGGAGGAGGCGTGACGTCTCCAGTAGCATCCACGCCTAAGGGGTCTAACCCCCAGGGAGGTGAGCAGGTTCTCGGACAGGAGCAGATAGAAGTTGGATACATGGTCGGGATGATGAGATCTTTTCAACGCATGTCTGAGGCACTGATCAGCCTCTTGGACAGAGATGAGGCCAGGGTGTCGGCACCCGCTGAGGTTCCGTCACGCGCACCGGCCGTTACTAGTAGCGTTCACCGTGAACTCGATAAGGTTAAATTTCCTGAGTTCTTTGGTGCCCCGGATGGTGTCGCTGCTGAGGCATGGTTGGAGAATATGGCGATGTGATTCGCACTTCACAATTATACCTCCAACATGAAGGTTCACATGGTGGTCTTTCAACTGAAGGGGAGGCTCTTCTATGGTGGAAGACACTCCTACCACAACTGAACATGGTCGTTGAAGACGTGTCATGGGAACTGTTCGAGGAACGGTTCCGAGAGAGGTATCTTTTAGAGGAATTCATTGAGCATCATCTCAATGAGTTCAACGCATTACGAAAGGGAGGTCGTACGGTGCTCGAGTACGAGGAACGTTTTATGGAGCTGCTCCGGTATGCTTTGAACCTTAACACGGAGAAATTTAAGGTCAATCAGTTCGTGTTTGGCCTTAACGGCAGCCTGCGTGCAAAGGTTAGGATTTTGATGCCTCAAACCTTGCACGATGCCATCCAGAAGGCCCTCATAGAAGAGGAGGAGCTTATCAGTGGGGGTCATACCAGGACTCCAGCGAGACCAGTAGGGCAGGGTTCATCTGGAACGTCGCAGCACCAGACACCAACGAGACATATGTTGGGATATCGTGGCTTCCAGAGGGGATCCACTTTCACTACACCCCGATGACCGTCGCCTCAGCAGCGGACACCTTATCGGGGACCACAGCATCAGCAGCAGCGTCACCGATAGCAACAATAGTTTAGGCATGTTCAGCAGAGCAGACCAGGTTTTCAAGATGGGGGGTCGTCATCTTCTACTTCGGGTACCAAGACTACTGGGTCGAAGAAGGGGTGTTGGACGTGTGGGGAGCCACACTACCAGCGCAACTGTACTATGGAGAGGACCAAAGCGTCCAGATCATCCGGACCCACTACAGTGGGAGATATGGGCAAGGCCCATCGGATTCATGCAGCGGTGAATAACCGCCAGGCAGATCACCAGTCGATTGTGCTCGAGACGACAGGTACTGTCGCTGACCAGACCCTTAGTATTTTGATAGGCCCAGGTGCTACTAAGAGTTTCATTTCTGGTGCAGCGCTAAAAAGGATTAAGGTAAAGGCAGTCAAACAGGATGAGTTTATCTTCATAGAGATGGCTTCAGGAACCAAACAAAAGCTTGGAGGAAAAGTTTTGGGTTGTTCCCTTAACTTGGGAGAGTTTGTCACGAGGGTAAACTTGTACGTCACAATATTAGGATCTTATGACGTCGTGATTGGTATGGATTGGTTGGAATCGCATGAGGCGATACTCAACTGTAAGACGAAACGATTGAGCTTGGTTGATGATGAAGGACAGAGACGTGTGATTGTAGGATGGAACCAGAGAGTTTCCCTGAGGTGCGTCTCTTCCTTACAGTTACGGAAGAGTATGCGCAACGGGTGCAAGCTTTATAAGATCCTTGCGCTAAACGAAAAGGGAGTAGCGAAAGGTCTAGAACACCTTCCAGTGGTGAAGGAGTTTGCGGACGTATTTCTAGAGGAGTTACCTGGGATGCCGCCGGAAAGGGAATTGGAGTTTACCATAGACCTGAAACCGGGGACCGAACCGATAGAAAGAACGCCTTATCGGATGTCGACCCCGGAGTTGCAAGAGTTGAAAATGAAACTGAAGGAGTTGTTGGACCTGGGACTGATACGTCATGGTGTGTCACCATGGGGTGCACCTGTTATTTTCATTCGGAAGAAGGAAGGATCGTGGAGGCTTTGCATTGACTACCATCAACTGAACAAGGCTACGATCAAGAATCAGTATCCCTTACCAAGAATTGATGATCTGTTCGATCAAATGAAGGGTGCGACGGTGTTCTCCAAGATCAATTTGCGATCAGGGTATCACCAGTTATGGATCAAGGAGGATGACGTCCCTAATACCTCCTTTAAGACGAGATTTGGACATTACAAGTTTATTTTTTTACCGTTTGGACTGACAAACGCCCCAGGGGTATTCATGAGTTTGATGAACGGGGTGTTCTGCAAGTACTTGGAGAAGTTCGCCCAAGTATTCATTGATGATATTTTGATCTACTCTCAGACGATGGAGGAGCATGATGAGCACTTGCACTTGGTTCTACAATGTCTATGAGAGAACAAATTGTATGGGAAGTTGTCCAAATGCTCTTTTTATCAATTGAGGATTCACTACTTAGGGCATGTCATCTCCGGCGAAGGCATCGTCGTGGATCCAACAAATCTTGAGGCTATTATGGAATGGCCTGCACCGACGAATGTCACAGAAGTGCGTAGATTTATGGGTTTAGCAGGATACTATCGACGGTTTGTCGAGGGATTTTCTAAGATAGCAAATCCGATCACGGAATTGCAGAAGAAAAACAAAAATTTTGTTTGGACAGAGAAATGCGCGAAAGCATTTTGGAGGCTTAAGGAGTTGTTGACAACATCATCGATACTAAATGTCCCTGACATGGACGCGGACTTCTTGGTATGCAAAGACGGATCCAAGGAAGGTTTAGGCGGAGTCTTGATGCAGGAAGGACGAGTGATTGCCTACATTTCAAGGAAATTGAGAAGGCATGAGGAGAACTACGCGACGCACGATTTGGAGTTATTAGCCATCGTATATGCCTTGAAGGTTTGGAGACACTACCTTGTTGGATGAAAATTTGAATTAAAGACTGATCATTGTGGACTACAACACATTTTTACGCAAAGTGACATGAACGCGCGACAACGGCGTTGGTCAGAATTGCTTAGCGAGTACGACTTCGAGATTACTTACACAAAGGGAATAGTGAACCGAGTGGCGGATGCTTTGAGTCGGAGGCCGTGCATCTTTTCAGTGTTGCCTCTTCAGATGAATATAAGTGAGAAGATTCTCACTTTACAGCGTGACGATGATTGGTACAAGGAGGTCCAAAGATTTATTGGACAAAACACAATGACGGTACCACGATATGAGGGATTTTCTTTTGATAGCGATGGGTTATTGAGGTTTAAAAGTCGGATTTACGTACCGCCAAATGACGAGTTGAGGATGTTGATCCTGAGTGAGGATCATAGAGTAGTTTACATGGCTCACCCAGGAGTTACAAAGATGAGGGCAGATCTTAAGCCCTTATTCTTCTGGAGGGGAATGAAGGCCGACATAGTTAACTATGTAGCCAGGTGTCTGGAGTGTCAGCAGGTAAAGGATGAACATAGACACCCTGCAGGATTACTACAACCACAAGCCATTCTGGAATCGAAATGGGAGGTCATTTCGATGGATTTTATTGTTGGATTGCTACTGACGGCAAGGAGACATGACTCGATTTTAGTAGTAGTAGACACTCTGACAAAGAGTGCTCACTTTATTCCTGTGCGTACGACGTATCAGGCACCTGACATAGATATAGTTTTCATCAGTGATATTGTGAGGCTACATGGCGTGCCTAAGAAGATTATATCCGATCGAGGATCGGTGTTTACTGGACGATTTTGGACAAGTTTCCAAGAGGCCTTGGGAACCCAACTTAACTTTAGTACCGCGTATCACCCAAAGACTGACGGACAAACCGAACGAACGAACCAAACCTTGGAATACATGTTGTGCATGTACGTGATGGACCAACAAAAGCATTGGAAAGAATTATTGCCTCTAGTAGAGTTCACTTACAACAACAGTTACCAGAGCACCATTAAAATGGTGCCTTTCGAGTTTCTTTACGGGTGACCATGTCAGACGCCCTTGAGTTGGGATCGTCTTCAGGATAGGGTCCTGGTGGGACCAGAAGCGATCTAGGAAATGGAAGACAAAATGCAAACCATAAGACAAAGGATTAAAGAACCGCAGGATCGGCAGAAGAGTTATGTTGATGCGCACCGAGTCGACTGTAGCTACGAGGTCGGCGATCGAGTCTTCTTGTGGGTTAAACCGCATAAGAGTTCGATCAAGTTTGGAAAGGGAGCTAAACTCTCTCCTAGGTTCGTGGGACCTTTCAAGATTGTGGAGAGAAAGCGGCCCTTGGCCTATCGACTAGCCTTGCCTAATTCTTTGAGGTGTATGCACGATGTTTTTCATGTATCGGTTTTGAGACATTATATTAGTGATCCTACACATGTGATTGACATGAGTTCCTTGCAGGTATCGGACGAGGGAGTGCTCACGGATAAGTCGGCCCGCATCTTAGATCATCGCGTTCAATAGTTACGACGTCGAACGGTAGATCAGGTCAAGGTCCAGTGGGACAGTTATAGTCCGCACTCGGCGACTTGGGAGGACACATATGATATGCGCCAGCAGTTTCCATTTTTGTTTGATAGATAGACTTATGATACTGTGATACATTTATTTTGACATTATTACTATGAAACTTCGGGACGAAGTTTATACCAACAGGGGGTGTATGTAACATCTCGCTCTGGCGCACTGAGAAAACTTATTCTTTAAGGACACTTGCTCGCAAGTGATCTGGACTATTATGATATTAAAACTCTTGTCCTTGATTATGATGCATTATGATAGATTACATGATGTTTTACTGCCTTGACGTAGACAGGTGCTATTGACTCAGTTTTATTGAGTGTGTAGGGTTTTGGACCTTGAGGATGCAGAGGCATCAATGGAACCCCTTGGACTCGGGATTGAGTCAGGGAGTGTGCTATTTGGGTTGATTTATTTACTGTGATATTTCATTGATTTGATGATATGATGTGAACATGTTCTGACACAATTGTTGATGATGCAGGCTGATGATAGCTTGCCGACCAGACTCACATATGGATTAAAGGGGCCACACACGATTTCCAGAGGGGTTGAGGGAGAGGCATGGACAACAGCCCTGCCACAGCCTACTAGCACTCTCGTCGTGGCTCGAACTGTAGGTTAATGATTACCTAGTTCGATAGGATCCACGATGTCATGAGGGCAGACTGCGATAGTCGCTCACGATGACTCTAAGGGGTGTGCAATAAGGCGGGGGCCTTATTCCTTAGATGCCCTTAGTCTCCCACAAGTTCACCTGGTGGAGTGTTGACTCCAGGGGTTATTGATGTTTACCAATCAGTCAAGTTGGCAAGTGGCACCCTTGGAGCACGTGGTGCATCCTGAAGGGCATGTCGCGCAAAAGAAACACAAAAAGCGAGTGGCACCCTTGGAGCACGTGGTGCATCCTGAAGGGCACATCGCGCAAAAGAAACGAACGAGGCGAGTGGCACCCTTCAAGCACGTGGTGCGTCCTAAAGGGAACGTCGCATTGATGTTGATGAAGGAACAAACCTAGATGGCCCTAATACTTTTAACACATTAAGAAATTCTTAAACAACTTCCCTAAATAATTGTCGCCCCGTTCAGAATCTAAATCTAAGTCTAAAACTTCTTTAGGGTAAAATTTTGTTTAACCTTAAGAAAAAGACCCTATAAAAATAAAAATAAAAATTTAAACTAAAACCCACTTAAGTAATAGTTTAGTCTTCATAAAATTCTTGGGGTAAATGAAGAGAGTAAGAATTTAATTAAAACTA
>SNQJ01S0000685.1:252713-263195 GCA_010110895.2 Picea sitchensis
TGGTAAAAAGCGAGGTCAACATAGTAAGGAATCTGCAATTAAGAACCTTCTAAAATGAACTAAATTAGCAACATTATTTTAGGGAAAGTATTTAAAACATGTAAGGGGATCTAGGAACACCTATGAGTAAATTTAGGAGCAACTCTAGGTGGGTGAGGGAAATGAGACAATTAATAACTTTAAAGAAAATAATTATTGGAGGAAAGAGGGGATGGACGACACTTGTGCGAAGGAGAATATTTAGAATATTTTTATTAAAACTTAATTGAAATGTGATTTAGGGAAAGTTGGAGGTGCTAAAAACTCTATAAAAGAAAGGGAAGATGAGGAAGAGAGGGGATCGACTGTTAGCGTAACGTCATGCTGCCGGAATTGTGACTTGATTGATTACTTGTGGAGAGTTGGGATTTTCCAGCTCGAAGAGGAGTGGTAGCTCGGCCTTGCGAGGAAAGCTGGGAGCTAGATGTACCATATGGAAAGTGTGTGTCCCCTTTGCGGCTCGGGGGGCTAAGGGGGAAGCAGAGTACCCCTAGCGATTGGCTAGGAGGTACCGGTGTAGTCTCGACGGTTGGCGAGTGGGGGTGGCAAGGAGCGCGCGGGCGTCATTCGAGGCGGATGATAAGGCAATGGTATGGTTTGTATTTTAGTAGATTAGAATGCATTACGACTTAACTTGGTTAATAAAATTACTTACCTTCGTTATTGGCGAGATGATGAGAATTTTTACGGTCGTTACTTACCTCTGTTAATAAAGTTATTTACCGTGGTTATTTATTACATAAAGAAAAATGTGAATTCGTTCTTGATGGGGAAATGGCGAATTTGTCTTGGCAATTTCATCCTTGGCATTTCATTCGTAAAATGGTTCTGAAATTTTGCTCTGTCCCGTTTTCGCCTTTTGCATTTTCGTGTAAAAAATTAGTTCTGGCATTCTGCCTTGTACGCCTGTTACGAAAGAAAACTCCCTTTGGCATTTTTTATTTGTAAAGAGGCACTGAGAAATGTTTCTAGAATTTGGTTGGGTAATTTGTTAATGAGACGGCCTTAAACCCTACATTAATCCCCGATCATGCAAGGGCAATTCTTACCCTCTTCTTTTAAGCCTTCAATCTTCTGCACCTTACCATTGCAATGCACATAACTCACAATTAAGATAAATATTCAAACCAAATGGCTATTTGCCTATTGAACACCCTCACGAATCTCCCCAAATCAAAAACAAAATATATTTGATAGTTCTCTTCTCTGTATGTAATGAGTTATCTTTTCAATTTAGGCTCACCGGGAACAGAATTGTGAGCATCCTCAACAAGGCAAAAGTTTGTTGGTAGGATTATGTTTTTGCTTGAATAGTAATTCTCATTCGGAAAATTATGAAGTCTATCGAGTGTTAGTAGAATAAAATTATATATTTTCTTTTCGTAATGATTCATTTCATCCTCACCTGATCTCCTCCCAAGATTCCCTGTAAATAAAAGAAACTAAATTAAAACCCTCTTGCTCCATGCAGAAACTTGTGAAATTAGAGGTGAAAAGCATATAGACCTGTTCTCCATTCTGGCTCGCCCTTTCTACCTGATGAACACAATGCAAACCCGAGGTGATAAGTGTTTGTTGTCTTATAGGGCAAGTTTATGTATGATTGATAATAATATCACGCACAAATTATAGTTGTCCTTCACATGACATCTCTATCTCTAGTCGGAGGTGTACGAGACTCCCAAAACCATTCTTGTGAAACCCAACTCTTGGAATAAAAAACTCACAGTGTTAACTGCAACAGAGATAGTGAAAACGGATACAAATCTTAACATATTCCTTTCCAATTTAGGTTCATTTCTTCTTATATCAACTACGCACTGCAATTTCGCCACCGTCTCAGCCATAGAACAACCCAAAATGAGAATGCCTGATGTTGTTGCTTGCCGTCTCCTCACAGCTACCACTAAAATTGAGAGAGTCGGTGTCTTCTGAACGAAGTTATAACCCCACCTTAATTTTCTTTTACTAGCAACGAAACACTGTCCGTATGAATTTTACGCATAGCCATGGCGTCTGGTGTTCCAGTTTTCTCTTGATTAATTGTGGTAGGTTCCAGGTGCCCTTGTTACAGCAACAACAATTTAATTAAACGGAGGGGCAGTCGTTTTAGCAGTAAAATTTTAATAACCGTCTGGAAGTGCAGGATTTCTTTAAATGAAAATTATGGCCACGGCTATAATTTTTCTCAGCTAAACCTTAACCTTTAGACCACTGCGCCCACCTATGCGTTGATAATGTGGACAACATTTTCACCTGCAGAGTCCCTTTTGTTCTTCTTATTTTTCCTTTTATTTGTTTCCCAACCGAAATTTCACTTACAGCGGTTGCCCTTGGTTGTATGCCCTCGCCGTTTTCCAGCCCTTGGACAGTGTTGGGCCTGTCAGGTGGACAGCACTGATTTGGTTCTGCGTGGTTCTGACTACAGGGTGACAGGTTTCCAATGTCGCACTGATCTTAACTATTCCTTGCCTTTATTTTATTTCTCCTTGTTCCACATTGTAGGCATGAGTTATGGGTTTGTAATTATCGATTGTTGAATTACAAATTTAGACCCTAGAGTCAATGTTAACATAAATTTTTAAGGCCTGCATAGAATAATTTTCGGGCATTGCATCAAATATGGATTGTATATCTTCGCGTCGTTCAGTTAGTTATTGATTCATTCTTATTGGATATCGATTATAAACTGCTCCTTGAGTTAATGATTAAATTTAGCTTGAAATGATGATTTACAGCTATTCAATATTTGATTGTAATTAATGAATGAGTAAAGGATTTTAGAAGATTTAGTTAATTATTGAATTATAATTTTGGGACTAATGTTGATTTTTACTTAATGGTGATTTGCATTTATTCAGTATGTGATTATAATTAATGAACGAATTAAGGAATATAGTAGGTTGCGTTATTATGGCATTCTAAATTTAGATTGATGCTAAATCCTTGCTTTAAATGATAAATCACAACTAATCCTTTTTAAACAACGAGTGAGATAATTGATTTTAGAACATTGCCTTAATTATAAATTAAAGGTTAAATGTCGCTTCAATTGACAATTTTTAACCATTCATTATTCTTGATAAAAATTGAATTGAGATAATGATTTAGGATGTTGCTTTATTCATGGCAGTATAATTATAGATTGAAGTCAATTTTTGCTTAATGATAAATCATAACTATTCATTTTTATTTATAATTAATGAATGAGTTAATTGATCTTATAATACTGCGTTAACTTTAAATTAAATATTAAGGTTCGCTGTAAATGAAAACTTTTAACTAGTCAGTGTTTTTGAAAAAAAAAAAAAAATGGATCAAATATTGGGTTACCTTGTTAATATTGCAGGCGGTCAGATGTGTGATTACCTTGTTGTTAAGAAATGTGCTTGTATTCCCATATTCTAAATGGATGAATGATGATTATCATACTATTGTGCAATTAGTCTTCTCGTCATAATTTGAGTTTTAGATTTTAGACTTGTGCGCAATAGGAATTTATGTATTGATGATGATGGATTGATTTAGAGCTATATTATTACTGAGTGGTTAATTAAAGTTAATATATGATGATTAACAGTAAGAAGTACTCTCTCACCCTTGGTTAAATGGATTGTGGTTGATAGAACGAATCTTAGTTAATCATTGATGTTGGTAGATTTAGCATTTTTAGTTCGGTATTGATGGTGTCGGGAGGGATGTAGACACCT
Organism: Picea sitchensis; assembly: GCA_010110895.2. Taxonomy (NCBI): domain Eukaryota; kingdom Viridiplantae; phylum Streptophyta; class Pinopsida; order Pinales; family Pinaceae; genus Picea; species Picea sitchensis. The sequence continues at coordinate 256,463 of SNQJ01S0000685.1, forward strand.
CCATGTTCCTCAGAATAGTCGCCTGCCCTGAGACCTTAAATGGTTAAAATCGATGGGAACCTGGGCTTGAGCGTTGTTTATGTGTCTTGGAGGTCCTAACCATTGCAGAGTAGGACGGGTGGGTAGTCAGTCTTATCATTGTCTGTCGATTGTTGTTATTTGCTTACAGAGGTTTATGTGCGTATTAGATCTCTATGTTGTCATCGCATTGCATGTGTCATGTTCGTCGTCGTATGGCGACGCCAGGTCGAATGTACTTATTAACCTTGCACACACGCACACATACACACAAAAAATAAAAATTTGCACTTGTTATACGAGGTTGTCACCGTAACGAGGAGGATCGTTACACTAGGCATGTTGAGTAGGTTGGATAAGAGACTGGCGATGAGGGGTATTAACTCCCCTGTCCACATGAGTGTCAGATTTCCAATGGTGGATAGATGTCATCCCATCCAGGGTTAAAACCTCACAATATTAAAAAATCACATACTTAATTTAATTTTGAGGGTCTTTTTCCTTTTATATAATATCATTATAACAAATTAATTGAAGGATTTTTTACAATGGGAATAAATCTACATGGTAGTTTGTCAATTCCATTAAAATTTTATATCACATCTATTAGAATTTTAGATTTTAGATCACATCTATTAGAATTTTAGATGATTCTCACAAATTTTAAATTTATTATTATTTGTATGTCCAATACCTATAAAACATACTACAATGTTACATTTTGTTGTGAAATCACAAGGTCATGTTAGGACATTTCGACACTTGGGAGTTAATTATGTTCAACTTGGTCTAATGTATTGTGCTTTATCCAGTCTATTTTCAATTGAAAACCCATTTTATTTCACTCGAAAACATTTTTTCATTTTTCCAAGACACGACCATTTCTATCATATCCAGAGGTATACGCTTTCATTTTTTGGTTTGTTAAAATATCTTTCATACTTTTTAAATACTTCATTTTGTTTTTTCTCATTATCTTTTCAATTTTCTTCCTTCCAATATGCATATGCTCTTTTCCCCATGCCTTGTGCAATCATCCCAAACCATACATAGAGAGGAAAATTTATGGCCTATGTATGCTTTTTTCCTTACACCTTCTGTGATTTTGGTAGATCAGAAGCATGGGGAGAAATTTTCATTTTCCCAATATACTAACAAAGATATAACCTAGAGGTTTTCAAGTTTATACGTTTTTCAAGAAACTTTTCTTTTGTGTGTGTGTGTGTGCATTGGTATTTAAATATTTTTTCAAGCAAAAACAAGGGTTTCTAGGTAACCATGCACTTTGAGGAGGAAATGATCGGATTATTAAAAAAAAAAACTTACTCATTTCTAACATTTGTTATATATCATTTGTAATAATTCACTTGGTTGAAAAATATTTTATTAAAATAGAGGTTTTGAGTTCAAATATTTATTTTTGAATTTTATTGTGTTATTGATGATGATGAAAATGATGGTTAACATCCATTCAAACCAAATTTAATCAATCTAACCTTAATAAATAAGATATTACTTGGTTTGCGTTAGAATTTTATTTATGTGCTAAAAAATCTATAAGACAAGCATTCCTAAAGCATAGTTTTGATGAGCTAAAAGTTTATGAAGGTTGGTATTGTAACAAATATTTTGAAATTGTGATTTAATGTTCAACTCATGATGTTTTAGGAATTATCTAATACCCTATTTCACTATGGAGCTCCTTAGAGTTTGTTCTTATTTTAGCAATGCTGATTTTTTTCTTTGTGTTAGTCAAAATAGAGAGATATTGTTGATCTTATATATTAGGGTTGATCACCTCATTATAGTATCTTAATTGTATTTTATCCTCTAATTTGTCCTTAAATTTAGATGTAATAATATGTTTTAATATTATTGTTATTCTATAGAGTGACCTCTTCCTTTATTCCCCGATGATTTAACTAAGACTTGGCATCTTTATGCCAACCTCACTTGAGCTGCATGTGGTTTTGATTGGAGTTTGAAGCAATATTAGGAAGCCTCTTGTATTCCATTTTATTTATCTTGTTCTAGTACAATAGGTACCTATTCATATCCATGCTCTCAATGGGCGAAATACTCTCTTCTATGAGGAGGATAGGATATGGTGTATTTCCTTTAATTTTGAGATTATAAGTTATAAAAGACTTTTGGATTTGTTCTATATTTCTCCATGATTCTTTAGAGATGTTGCAGCCCCAAAATTCACAATCATATAAGATAACGGGAGTGATGAGAGTCTTAAATAAAAGATTCTTACTATCCCATAGCAAAAGGTCCATTGATTTATTACTATTTTCAAGCCCATAATAATGCTTCCACCCTCCATTTATCCTTTTATCAATACTAAATTTCTATTTGAGCTTGTGATGAAGCAATTTTGAGATTAAGTGATCTTTTTGGATTTAATTATTATAACCGTTTTTCTGTTAGTGTTAATATTCATACCCATACTAGAGCATAAATCTTTGAGAATTTTTAGTTTCTTGTTGAGATCATAGGGAATCCTCATCGTAAGAAAAATATCATCAGTGTAAAGAAGAAGGAAGATGACTATACCAACTAGAGTCAGGCCAACACAATTTGCTTCTTCCAAACAAACCTCTAACTTATCAATGCATATGCCAAAACAGGTAGGGGGAAGGGGAAAACCTTGGTTGACCTGATATATTACAATTAATTTATTTCAACCAGGCCTTAGTGTTCCTAAAATTGGAAATATATTTCTCATGCAACCTTATTTCAAAATCTCTCAACTCAAAAGGAATGTGTAGTTCTTCTAATCTATTCCAAAGGTTAGTCCTAGGCACCATGTCAAAATATTTTCTAAAGTCAACAAAACAACACAAGAGATTGGTTTGATTATATTGATATTCTTTCGTAATGGCCCTACGTGTAAGAATATGGTCGAGATGAATGATATATCCTAAATACAACTTGGATTTTGTCTCTTTTTCCATGGCTTTCTAGCCACACATTGATCTTATTGTGTTTTTTTAGTTATTTTTTGTTTGCAACTTTAAGTTATCTAATAAATTCATTGTAAAAGTGTTTCTCACTTATTTTTAAAATTGACTCACTTATTTTATTGTAAAATTAAAAGGTATACAAAGAGGGGAATTTTTTTACTCATAAATACTCAACAACCTCATTGTGCAACCATCACCATGTGAGCCAACCTACACCTACCAAATGTCACCTTTGTTACTTTTCATGCCTTTCTTCAAAAGGGCATAACTTTGATATCCAAATTCCATTTCCAGTGTTGTTTTTTTAAGCTACCTATTTCTTGAGCTCTTTCCATGTGGACAATTAGTTTATAATTTTGAAGCCATCTTACCTGCATTTTTAATATGGCTAGTCTAATTTATCTCCAAACTACTTTTCATGAAAATCTTATATGGTGGATTTACTACGAAGTAGGGGAATTTACCCAATTACATTAGTAACACAAAATTGACCTTTTCCAACCATTAAATATATCCAAATAGGATAATAAAAATGATAAAACATGTGGATTAATTAAAATGTCCATCTATAATGATCTACAATTCCAACTTCAAGGAATTGAAAAAACAGATGTAACTTGGAAAAAGATGAAAATCGTGTTTGGTAAACATAACCAAACTTGATCCCACAAACTTGAAAACCAATTGATTAATTTGAATCTCAATGATTTCTCTTCCACTGCATATTTTCAATTTAAGTTTAAAACACTTAAATTGAATGTAAGATAACAAAGATATATGACCAACTTATATATACTCATGTTTCTAAGAATGGTAATGTCTATTATATTTTTCTATTACTTTTCACTCCACCATAGAAGCACTTATTAATCAAGGGGATACTTAAAATGCATTATTTATTAATCAAGGGGCTACTTAAAATGCATTATTTTGAAGTTTTTTGAGATTATTTGATTAGAGAGCAAGATAATATCTTCCATATTAGAGAGATTAGCACTACAGGTACATATAACAAAAACTTATTATTAGGGTCATACGCTAAACCCCTTACTTAGGATAATTTATTGATGTATGAGGTCACCTTGAATCGGGCCCACTAAATAGTTAGTTAATAGTAACTCATTGTAAAAAGGTTCATCTGTATTAATAACACCTAGGTCCTTATCATAAGTGGGCCTATAGGTACTTAAAATTCTCTTCTAACACTTATATGTTAATTATAAGATTATGTAATATTTTGGCAAGAGGTTTTCCCTTCAAGAGAAAAGTGCACATCACTCTCTATTTATTAATGCAATTAATACAAGATATATTTCTTAGGGTTTATTTATTTTCTATTGTTTTGTTTAGATTTACACTGTTATTCTATTACATTCTATGTGAATTATAGGATTAAGTACAATGCAAGTGGTTTTATATCTATTTATTTGGTAAAAAAGAATATTTTTTTTCTCTTTTTGTAGATTTTTTATAGGAATAAATGATGGGAGACTTTAGATCATTTTTTTTTTAAATTTATATGTATAATTTGAAGAAACAAACCACATATATGAATTTCTCTTGAAAAAAAAATACCTAATTAAAAAAAATTCAAAATGGAGTCTGTGAAATGTACTTATCATTGATTTAAAATCATCCATTTTTAGGGTTTTTTTTCCAACGACGGCCACAAATTCTGTAAATTGGATTTTTTTGATAGAGTGCACAAATTTCAGTAGATCCATATAATCCATGGAATTTAACAATTTTATATTTTCACTCTCAAACCCTACCTCGAAAAGTAAGTTATTTTCCAAATTTTTTTGAATTTTTTTGAATTTTTTTGAATTTTTTTTTAGAGATGTGGTCTAGAATTTTTAAATAACAAAGTGATCTATCATTTACAATAGAAAAAACTATTGTTGGGGTGAATATATGAAAGAAATACAAATGGAATCACATTGTTAGAAATCCTTGTAACACATGTTGTTTCCTCTTCAATAGTAGTGCATCAAACAATACTTGTATATGGAATCTCATTTACATGTACCCTTTCGTATATAACAAGTCCCCTCAGCATACTTGAAACCAAATTTAGATAAACTAATACACCATCTTGTTTCTATAATACTCTAAGAACAACACTCAATGAGATCACTCTCTAATACATGGGTAGTTGAGTAGTATGGATAAGGGAACAATTGATCTTCCTTAGTTATAAATCTAAGATATTGAACCAATTGCTATTCTTGGAACCCACACATATATCATAGAGATATAGTACCTAACACTCCCTTGTCCTCAAGACCTACCTTTTTCAGTGATATCACTCAATGTGGAGCCGTATAAACCACTTCATACCAACTCTCTAAAAAATATGACCACCCATTTTACTTTTGGCAGGTTGGACAACCTAGAAGCTCAATTTCAGCGAATTGAGACAACCATAAAAGGTTGGATCAGAAGTTACATGAGAAGTTGGATGGAGAAGATGTTGAATGAGAAGTTAAAGTTTATACTAGCTTGAGGCATACCAAAAGATGACACATTGATTGAGTATTATAAGGAGGTAATTAACCCTAATCTAGAAGATAAAAAAATATATCTTTGTTTTGACAAGTGTAAAGAAAAAAATAAGCATTGTTAAAATAAGAACAAATTCTAATGAGCTGCAAGTGACATTGGTATATTTCTAAAAGCCCATGTGATGAACGAGTCTCTTAGATTGTCCACCCTATACCTAGATTAGATTTCAATTTCAAAATATTTGTCACACTACCAACATTCCTAACCTTTTAACTCAACAAAACTATGGTGATCTTGAAAATATTATCTTAATGCTTTTCAAGAACAAAAACAAAATTCTAAAGAATTGCAAGTAATCTCTTGCCTTCTTAAGGTCCAATAAACCAATTAATAAAAAAATCCTAATATTAAAATGCAAACTGTTTACAATAATTCCCATCGCCACCATTTATTTAAGAATGGAAATAAATATAAAGTAATTCCATTTCTCATTTCAAAAAAATACTCACAAAATGATGATCATTTTTTGTTAATAATTTTGAAAAGCCAACTATTCATACTATTTATATCTACCAAATGAATGTTTCCCTCTGGTATCAATTACCCATCCATAAATTGTAAAGGCTTGAATAAACTACATCTGGTTTCATCTTCTTTTAGGGTCACAGTTAATGAACCAATGCACAGTTTACATTAATAACAAAAACAAGGGTATATATATACAAATTATCTTTGAATCAAATCACTCTCTACATTATAACATGGATATTTATACATATAAATAAATACATATCTTAGAGATTTAAACCAAACTTTATTTGCCAATTTAAAAACAAATATAATAACATTGGCAGGAATTTATCACGAGTAAATATCAAAATTATTAAACATTTACTGGCTGCAAATCTCTTAAATTAAACGTATAGTCAGTACGCCCTATGCAACCAAAGTATTTAGTAGACTATGCAACCAAAGTATTTAGTAGACTATGCGCTTTACTTGTTATCATTCTCCACAATTTCAAAGGCACCGACAGGGAAGGATTTCTTAATCCCAGCGATAGCGCTCTTGAAGCAAATCTTGCCACTGGATGGGTCCTCAATGGAGATCTCGGAGATGGTGATCCAGACGAGCAGCTCCTTGCTCTTCACTCCACTCACCTTCTTCATCTTGCGTTGCTCAACATAGCCACTGATCTCTGCACCATATTGTACCAATCTCCCAATTGTCTTGAACTGGTG
>SNQJ01S0000686.1:0-26330 GCA_010110895.2 Picea sitchensis
TTTCTGAGAGTATTGGCATGCATTCCAAGGCTGCCATAGAACATTTGTTGGCACAGAAATTGAGGTAACTGCTGTAATATATTTCTGAGTGTATCTTCGTACAGTCTGTATTGTTTGGCACGAATCTTGGGACCGTACAGCACGGTTTACAAGGAGTTGTTCATGCTGGGTTTTCTATACAGTCTTAGCAGAGTTTTGGCACAAATTTTGAGACAGTCCGTACAGCATTAATTGTTGGGGCAGTCGTACAGTTGTATGGATTCCTGGTTTAGAAATCGAGGAGAAAAGCTACAGGAATGTCCAGATAAGTTTGTGTAAATATCTGAAGATGAATATGATGTAAAAGAATTTCTCAAAAGCTCATAAATAATACAAAGCCCTCTCTCACTGGTTTTCCCCTTGTGGGTTTTTCCAGGGTCGAAGTTAGACCGAAAATATTTGTGTCTATATTTTCTGAGTTTTTCATATTGCTGATATTTTATTTCTACGTTGAAAACGATGTTCAGAATCCTCATGTTTCAGTTCTGAAGTTTATTTTCTGTTAAGTTTTTTTTTTATGCTGAAACACCGTTGTTTCATATGCTGAAACACCACTGAGTATATGTTGAAACACAGTGCTGTAACATATGCTGAAACACAGTGCTGAGTCATATGTTGAAACACCGTTGTGAGTATATGCTGAAACACAGTGATGTAACATATGCTGAAACACAGTGCTATAACATATGCTGAAACACAGTGCTGAGTCATATGCTGAAACACCATTGTGAGTATATGTTGAAACACAGTGTTGTAACATATGCTGAAACACAATGATGTAACATATGTTGAAACACAGTGTTGAGTCATATGTTGAAACACCGCTGTGAGTATATGTTGAAACACAAGGCTGTAACATATGCTGAAACAGTGCTGAAACTGAGTTTGGCATTTAAATTTGGCTGAAAAATCAGCGAGACTGAAACTGGGTTGGGGTTTTGAAAAATTAACAGTAAGTTGGTACCTCAACTTCCCAAGGTCGTAACTTTTGCATATGACCTCCATTTTAGGTGTGTGATAGCCCGTTGGATAGGTATTTCAAAGAAATACACATTATGTCGTCAAACTCTAACTCCAACTACAGTTTGACTATGGCGAGCCAAAAAAACAACGTTTAGGGCCCCAAAATGGCCCTAGAAGTACAACAAGATGTGTTGACATGAAAACATACAAAATAAGCTAGTTGGATTAGGTGAGAGGCCACCAATATCCACATGGAGAATGTGTGGGGATTCAAACAACCCCAGAAGTGTAGAGCCCATAATTACAAAGGAGTACAGAAGAACGTGTTGAACAAAAACGGACAAGAGAAGCCAGTTGGAATAGGTGGGTGGCCACCAATATCCACCTGAATCAAGTTTTGAGATTAACATTACTCATTTTTGCAGTTCTAATTTCCTCCTGAAATTGTTTATTTGTAGCTTTTACATTTTCGGTTCATGAAGAATCAACATTTCCATTTTGAGCAAATAATCCTTCAATAGTAATGCACATGCTTAAAAAGGATGCATCTTCTAGTTCTTGGGAATTGTTAGAAATACAAGGAAGAGAAATTAAGTGCTTACACTGACCTACTAACTGAAATTGAGGAGGCAAATATTTAGACTAAAACTATAAACAAACTAATTTAAAGCGAAAAATAAAAATGTCCAAAGACCCACCTTCGAACCGGTGCAATGCTTCAAGTTGATCACAAACCTTTTCATAGTCATAATCCTGAAAAGAATGTAAGAACATCCTTGTAAACTCATCCCAACTATCTACAAAGGAAACTGGTAAAGATCGACACCAATCTTTGGCTAGGCCAGTCAAAGTAAGAATAAATATCCTGCAAATAATATTTTCATCAATTTCATAATCATTACAATTTAAAATAAATTGAAGAACGTGATCAAAAGCAAAAATTCTTCCCTTACCATTAAATTTCTTTTTCGACAAGAATTTTACTACCTTCGTTGGAGTGGTGACTACCTTCGTTGGAGTGGCGACAGGTGCACGTCCAGAAAAGCAAATTCAAATAGGAAGTTTAGATGGAGCAATTAAAATGAATAATAGTGTTAAAACAAATAGCTAAAACAAGAATCAAATAATTATGCACACTCATCACTGGCCCTCCTTTTAGCGCCAAAAATGTTGGTGGAAAAAAATGACCATGTCACCATTGTGTGGGAGATCACCTAGTCAGAGTCCCAATTAGACCCTTTTCCATTGAAATGGTGATTCCAACTGGATTAAAGGCCCAGTTACGTTGATTCTAAATTAATAAAATCTAAAATTAATTTAATTTAAATTAATCTGTATGTACAAAATATATTCAAGATCGTATATTTGCTATTGTATCTCGTTACTTCTTGTTGTCAGCAGACAAAAGAGAGAATTAAATCTTCACAAAATTAAATCGTATATTCACACAAAATCAAATTCCTAAAATTGTTCGCAATAAACAAACCAATTAAATCTAAATTAATAAATTGATAAAATGAAATCCACGCTTTCCATTGCTTCTTGTTGGGATTTCACTAGCAAATGAACAATCTGGGAATGAATTGGCATCAGCAAGAACCTTTTGGCCAATGAAAATTTCTCCAAAATACCTCAGCAAATCATTATTGGTAGCAAATTTACAGCCTTGACTTCTGCTAATTTTTTTGGAGTAGTAAATGACCAAATCTGGTAATGAAACCACTTCCATATCGTTCTCTTCGAAATAATTTTTCTAACGAGTTCTCATTTGCTCAATTTGGCTGAGTAAAACTTGAGTTATCACCTTTTTAAAGTTTGGATTCCAAAACAGTTCAAAGTTTTGTTTATAAATTGGACATTTAGTAATTTGCTTTGTTTTTTTTAAATATTAAAAAGAAATAAAATAACCAAACAAACTTCATGTTTAAACAAAAAAAAAATGGTTTCATGGTTTTAGTATGTATTGCATGCTATGTACATGAAGGAGTACGTGGAGTGGAAGAGGGGAGACCCACGTAAGTGGAGAGTGGATCCTCCCCCACACTACCCATTTTAAATATTTACAAATTAATTACTATTTAAATAATTACAAATTAAGTTATATTAAAATAATATTTACAAAGTTTAATCAATTTAATTAATTGACATTATTTAAATAAAATAACTAAATAACATTATAAAATACAAATTTACATATTTTTACGTCTAGGCTATGAAATTGATCAATTTTTTTATCAAGAGTAACTTTCAAACCATAAGTCCAAATTTAGCAAAATTATAGTTGTTGAAACGCTAGCAATGAACTGGATTCAATGAAGCAGTAAAAGGGAAAAAGGAGAAAAGTGAAAATCTAGCAAAATTAACAAAATTAAATCATCAAGGAAGTGATTTAACAAAAATTTGCATGGAGGGTCCCCATATTTACCTGCACAAAATATAGGGGTGTTGAGAGATCAAACCATGATGTCAAAGTGAGGCTCTACCATTCCTTTTATCCTTTCTTCATGCCTTCTACAACTTCCTTTTTTTACCAAAACAAATGTAACCCTTATCCCTTTTTTGACTAAATCAAATATGACCCTTATCCCCCTTTTTATTTCACTTTAGGATTAAAAGTCATTTTTTATAATAGAAAAGTAACTTATTAATTTAATAACAATTTAAATAGATAACATCTCATAACTAAGTGACATTAAATAACCCCTTTTGACTCCCTTTTTCTTCACTAACAAGCCATGGAAGTCATTTCCACTACCGAATAGAGGAATCCAAAAATGGGGACATGACAAATCCTCCCTTCCCAAAGATTGTTTGTCCTTAAGAAATGCCATCACGACATGACGCTCCTTCAACTTATCTAGACTGAAACTGAAAATTACACCAGGATCCCAAACCACCCTATAAGATGTGAGGCATCCTCCGCTCAAGGCATGGTCTGATAATGTACAGACATAAGAGGTCTCTTGAAAACCTCCCACAAGGCCACTCGGTGATACAACAACTCAATCAACCCATCAAGGAACTTATCTACTAGGGAACCAATCTCATGAAGGAAAAAAATGGCTCTCGCCTCCAGGTCAAATGTTGCATTATCTCCTACTGAAATCCAAGGGTCTCAAGCTATCCTCGAAAAGGAAATACCATGTTGATGTTGTGCCACTTTGATCATAGTCGTCCATCCATCGTGCCCACTCTGCATCCCCTTCTTCTGTAACTCCATGCTAACATACTTGTGAGCATTGAACCTAATATCATGAATAGTAGTTGGCATAAGCATCCATGTGAAGTCACAGCCTTTAAATCCACTACCATGCCCAATCCCGAATATCAGAAAAGGAATTTTATCCCAATCACCGACAATGACTCTAGGTTTCTCATGGACTCTAGAGATCCCTCCACTAGATAGAACTGTCATCTGCGTTGCCCCATACTCAGAAGATACCAGTGGAAAGTGCATGATATAGTCAATCGTCGAATACATACTATCGGTCCACTGTACCCTCGGTAAAAATATGGTGCAATCTATCCAAATGCTCTCCCACTCTTGTCCCAAAAGTGATCAAATATTGCATCCATCTTATGGAATGAGTACGCCTCGTCCTGATCTACTAACAAGTCGTATACTCTCCTACATTGTTTGTGAGGCCTCTCCATGCGAACCTCTCTTGGATATTCCTGGGCGATGTGGAATGCTCTATGCTCCTAGTATTAATCTGCAAGGTGTCGATACAAGAACCCATCTACTTGTCCTTGATAAGATAGGCTATCATAAGTTGCATAAACTTGATCAAATCCTCGGAAGACCACTCCTCCAAGAAACCACTCCTAATCCTCCCAAAAGTAAACTCTAGGAAGTCAAAACCAATGCTCACATCTCTAATAGTAACTGAATTGTCAGGCAATGTAATCTCGGGGTCCCAAACCAATCTCGGAAAGGTATTGTTAGCACTGAGAGTCACCCTCCAACTACAAGAGGATAAGCCCAGTACCCATCAAAATATTTGTGGATTAAAAGGGTGTGAGTGGGTGAGTCAGCAAGACTTTAAGGAAAGGAAAGACAAAGGAGATCACTACAGATCAGTGATGGGCCATTTGGCTATGGAGTCATAAACAGTCTACTCAATGAAGCCATTTAAGCTCCCTATCAGACAAAGGATTTAAATGGTGGTGGGAAGGAGAAAGCCAGAAAGTGTCTAAATGATAAACCATAAAAAATGGGCAAGACGACAACAGATCCTCTACCGTCTCAGGAATCCAGAAATCAAGGGGTTTACAATGATCCAGACAAGAAAACAAACATAGGACATTTGTTGAACCATGAAAGATGGGCATGACGGAAACAGATCCTCCATCGCCTCAGGAATCCATAAATCAGAGAGATTACATTCAGATAAGAACGAGAAACAGAAATGTTTGATGAACCATGAAAGATGGGCATGACGACGACAAATCCTCCATCGCCTCAGGAATCCATAAATCAGAGAGATTACATTCAGACAAGAACAAGAAACAAAAATGTCTATTGAACCATGAAATATGGGCATGATGAAAACAGATCCTCCATCACCTCAGAAATCCATAAATCAAAGAGATTGCATTCAGACAAGAATGAAAACAGGAAATGAAAACTAAGAAGATGATCCGATATAACAACTTAAATGAATCTACATTAACATAACAATTTACAAGCCAAGCCCTCAAGATTACAACAAAAATACAGTCATAACATCTCTCAGAGCTTTCCCCAGTCTGGGCCAAAAACCCCCCCTAAGATCAACGGTTGTGATCTCCTTCGGGTCCGGACTTCGGGAAAATCAAAACTTGAACCTCTCTTGTCTTCAGCACTTTTACACGGAGTTGGTGATCTATTGATGTGTGTCTTCTTAAATTGGATGGCTAAGAACTACTTCAACACTTCGGGACTTCAGGCTTCGGCCCTTCAGGAACTTGGCGCGTTTCTCATTTCAAAAATCCTCAAGCTCATTTCCCCGAACACTTGGATTAGATGCCACCTGTCCCCTTCAAGATCAATGGTTCATGCTTGCTCTGGGCCTTGGGACTTCGGACCTTTTTCTCTGGCGGTATACTTTGCGCAATTTTGGACTTTTGAACGCCCCTGAGTCGTTGATCTAAACTGCTCCTGGAATCTTCGCCGCTAAAATATTGGACATGCTTGCCTCGAACCCGCAAATAGACCGTTTTGAGCACTGCCCTTTGACGCTTCTCGTGCAGACTACGAAAATGGATGACCTGGTGCCCTTGACAACCATATGTGATAACATTTGGCTCCATAGGGGATGGCATGCTCCCTGTGATTTGCCAAGAATGCGCAGTTCCAGTGCCTTAGTTGTTGGGCTATGGAGTCTAGCTCAAAAACTTTCGTTGAAGAAAACAAGGAAATATGTACACTACTCTACTAAAAAATGAAAACAAACACATGGGCTCCAGAAGGAGCTTATTTATATACAATCCTAGGCTAACTGATTTTTACAAAGTGCTAGGTGAAAGAAAACTTCCACCATAGCCACCCAGACTGTCTGGTAATATAATTCTTCTCTTCACTGCAAATGATCCACAAAAGGTAAAGGAAGTACGATAGCATAAAGAAAACATGTTTTGGAATGCTGACAATACCCCCAAATGATGACAAAATGAATAATTTTGCAGGCTCCAATGCTTCTGGAAAATACAGCTCCAAATACAACCCTACAGGGTCACTAAATTTATAATCAGGAAAGCTCAACTGGTAAAAAATTACCTCTTGTACTTCATTGTTTCTCACCCATCGTTCGATGTTCTCAGAGTGTACAGGTGGGTGGAGGACTGATGTTGGTTGGCTAATCCCAGGTGATATTTTCTTACTTACAGGTTCTGGAAAGGAGATAAATTGTACATTTAGCTCCTCCTTTTCTCCTTCATGGCTCTCCCAAGGATCAGATTCATAATCATCGTAAACAAGAACCATGGAAAATCTCTTCTCTTCATCATATTCATTGGGATATTCATCAAAAATTGGTTGTTCCTGGTAAGTGTTTGAAACAATTTCTTTATCATAAGCAGGACTGCTAAAAACATCAGTTTCCATGACAGGAATATCCTTTGCATTTCCTTTATAAGAGCAGCAAACAAACTCTACCTTCAACTCTGAAAAGCTAGGAAAAAACATAGAGGAATCTTCCATAGCCTATGATACTAGCTTTTCATCTATCTCATCTTCATAGTCAGGAGAAACCTCCAATGAAGAATAAACTTTCTCTTCGACATTGGAATATTCAGAAGAGACATGTTGATCTTTATAAACGCTTAAAACAACAAACATGTCTAATATGATGTCAGACATTTCCATGTTATTTCTATCATAATGAATATCATTCAACACCTCATTATCTTCATGGCAAATGCTTTCTTCCACAACAACAGCTTCATCAAAAAACTGATCTTTGTGACATGTAGAATCTTTATAAAGCAAAGAAAACTCATCACAATAGTTTTCATAAAGATACTCAGCTGAAAAATAATCCTTACAAAATGAATTGAAAGCTGCATGAAAATTTGTCAAAGAGCTGATGCTTGTAGTGGGAAGATATTGACACCAATCATGGGAAATCCCTTTTAATGAAAACTTGGAAAGCTTAATCTGAACATCTTCATGCACAATATGAAGTCGATGAATAAATTCATGAAAGTCCATCAAATGTTCAACCGGTACTTCCCACTCTTTTCCTCAAAATTTAGGAAGGCTTCTTTCCTAGTCAATCCAATCAAGCAGTGGATTAGGGAAACCAACTATTTTCGAAAAATCACAAAAGGAATACCTCTAAGCTAAAATATTTTCCATTTCAAACTAGTGGAGTCACCATGGTGAAAGATGAGCCATTAGAATAATGTTTCCAGCATCATTTCACCCTCTAAAACTGGATCTCTGCAATGTCGTTCTTCCCAGGGATCTTTTAAATCAGGGACAACAGCTAAAATCCTTCTTGAGAAGGCTTTCCTTTCTAGATAATCTTTTTTCCGGGTCAGCTTAAAGTGTAGCCAGAGGAAGCTATGGAGTATACCTCGTGTGTTTGCCTTTAGGAGCCACAACTAACACACTAGACTCACCAGGGGCAAGTTGCAATCTTCAATGGTACTGATTTCTGATGCACCTTCAGAATCGAAATTTCTTTGTTGTTCTATCCCAGGGAAATGTCTTCAACTTGTTCCCCGACAATGATACCAAGAAATGTTAGCATTGAGAGTCACCCTCTCACTGCAAGAGGATAAGCCCAGTACCCATCAAAATATTTGTGGATTAAAAGGGTGTGAGTGGGTAATTCAACGAGACTTTAAGGAAATGAAAGACAACGGAGATCACTATAGATCAGTGATGGGACATTGGGCTATGGAGTCATAAACAGTCTTCTCAATTATGCCATTTAAGCTCCCTATTAGACAAAGAATTTAAATGGTGGTGGGAAGGAGAAAGGCAGAAAGTGTCTGAATGATAAACCGTAAAAAATGGGCAAGATGACAACATATCCTGTACCACCTCAGGAATCCATAAATCAGGGTGTTTACAATGATCCAAACAAGAAGAAAAACATAGGATGTTTGTTGAACCATGAAATATGGGCATGACGGCAACAGATCCTCCATCACCTTAAGAATTCATAAATCAGAGAGATTACATTCAGACAAGAACGAGAAACAGAAACGTCTGTTGAACCATGAAATATGGGCATGACGGAGACAGATCCTCTATCGCCTCAGGAATCCATAAATCAGAGAGATTACATTCAGAAAATAATGAGAAACAAAAACATATGTTGAACCATGAAAGATGGGCATGACGGCAATAGATCCTCCATCGCCTCAGGAATCCATAAATCAAAGAGATTACATTCAGATAAGAATGAAAACAGGAAATGAAAACTAAGAAGACAATCTAATATAAAAACTTAAAGGAATCTTCATTAACATAACAATTTACAATCCAGACCCTCGGTCTTACAAAAAAAATAGAGTCATAAGAGCTCTCAAAGATTTCCTCAGTCTGGGCCAAAACTCCCCCCCCTGAGATCAACGGTTGCAATCTCCTTCGGGTCTGAACATCGGGAAAATCAAAATGTGAACCTCGCTTGTCTTCAGCTCTTTAACCTAGAGTTGGTGATCTATTAATGTGTGTTTTCTTGAATCAAACGGCTGAGAATTACTTCAGCACTTCAGGACTTCGAGCTTCGGCCCTTCAAGAACTTGGCAGGTTTGTCATTTCAAAACTCACGGAGCTCATTTCCTTGAACACTTGGATCAGATGCTAACTATCTCCCTCAATATCAACGGTTCATGCTTGCTCCAGGCCTTGGGACTTCAGACCTTTTTCTCTGGCACTATACTTTGCGCAATTTTGGACTTTCGAACGTCTGTGAGACACTGACCTGAACTGCTCCTGAAATCTTCGCTGCTAAAATATTAGACCTGCCTACTTCGAACCCGCAAATAGATCATTTTGAGCACTGCCCTTTGACGCTTCTCGTGTAGAGCGTGAAAACGGACGACCTGCTACCCTTGACAAATATATGTGATAACAGGTACCACTATGATGACCCTACACCACTCCGATCATCACTGTCAGACCAATGTGTCTAGTCTACATCCTCCTCTCTTGGAACCCCAAGTTTATCTCCTTGAAGAGACTATAACCACCATCATGAATCCTCCCATGCGAAGGTGTCCCAATGAACTCTAAGTTTTCAAATCCATGACCTACCACGAGTCTATCCTGCCATATAAAGTAAGTCTTGATCTCCTCTCTACTGACATCGCAAAAATAAAGAAGACCACTCACCGTCATAGCTATGTTGATCATCATCATTATCTGAATCAATCTATCACTTAGATGAATTCTTGGATCCCACAACCAAATTGGAATTCCACCACTCTGGATACATGTTAGTTGGTCATGTGCCATACTAGTAACTATCGGAGTCAAAATGAGCCAATTCCATGGTATGTCATCATCTAGTGGAAACAGGGTACTAGGAATCAACTATGTTCCTAATAATCTACTATCAATTTACTCAAGTAATCCATAGAGTCTAAACACCTCCCTAGAAAGTAGCCATGTCACCTATGGTGCCTCATACGAGTACAAGTACCCAGAATTCCCTACCAAAGGTAAATCATGCATAGCCCTCATAATATTCTCCCTGAGGGTGGGCTTAGGGACTATATGTGTGCGACCTTTGTAATGGATAATGCCATCCACCACTCTATTTTCTAAAATCTCTATGGACTGATCCGATACAATCTTGATCTTCTCATGTGCTCTGACCACATAGCGCAAATGAAATAAATATGACGTGGCTATAATCCTTCCTTCCTCACGCAACTGACTCGGGTGAACTCTCCATGCCTTATTGAATATACTGTTGGAAATGAAAGATAGCACTAGATGCCATTGCCACTACCTGCAAGACTAGAAAGTGTCAGGTGTGTTGACCAACCCCAATGGTATGACCAAGAACTCAAGGTAGTATCTTAGAGAAATCCTATGAGTATCCTTCTCCCTATCCCTACTATGTTGATATCCCAATCGAATATCAATCTCCAAGGAATATTCCTCTCCATGAAGCTCGTCCATCCACTCATCGATCCTTGGTGAACCAAACTCAATGATTTGTTTGGAGGTCTCCTCAGGGGAAACGTCCCAAAAATCCATTATACACCATCGTACATAGTTGCATACTACGATATACTATTGCACATTATTGTATCAACATGTACCACCTTGTATCCTATATGTGCCCATGTGTTAATCACTCCACTAATATCAACTGAACCTGAATCCCAAAGTGATGTATCCATAATTGGCCTATACTCGATCCTTGAATCAACTGGTGCATATACTTCCTTTTTGGTTGGTCCATAAGGAATTTTCTCAACTACCTCCTTTGTAGCTAAGCCTTGAGCCACAAGAAATGGGTCATGATCCCTACAATGCAAACCAGGTGCACAATCAAAAAACTCTATGTCAAACCTCTCCTCAAACACCTGCAAATCTAAACATTCTTCGTGTGGGATCATCACAAGAGGCTCCTCCCTCAAATCATGAGTGCCACTCATGGCCTCATGTGTCATTACTGCCAAAGATGATGGAGTCTTTGTTGTTTTCAACGATGAAGAGTGTGCCAAACTAAGTTGGTAACAAATCTCCTCAATCTCCCTTTCCTTGTCTTTAACGAACTTAAGAGCAAGGTCCCAATCCATGAACAGCTACAAGTAATCAAATTTCATATGCTCTAGTGCCTCTTTGATGATGTGTAATTGGGAACTAATGACTCCATCTACAAGTCCCTTTTGCCTCTCCTTCAACTACTTTTTCCACATAAGGTCCTCAACAAAATTATGAACATTGTCTACCCTCATAAATACTTGTACAATTTGTTCTTCCTTGACCAATAATCGGTCCTCCAACTCTTTCCATGCTAAGGGTCTTTGTTTAATTTCACCATCATGTTGAGGTACATTTGTGTCCTCCTCACCATCGACATCATAAATGAGATATGGTGATGAATCCTCATCCTGTTAGGTGTTAGCATGCTTGAACTACCTTCATCATAAGCATCATGCATAGTGAGAGATGTTGGATCCGCAACATGGGATGATTGGAATAGCTCATCATAGTTATCATAAGATGTTGCATCATCATCTTTTGTTGATTCGTCAGAGGTATACCCATCCATCACACTAGTGTCATCGACCTCATCGGATAGCTCTAATGATGTATCATAGGCTATTGTTTGATCTTCCTTTTTGCACACATCCTCCTCATGGCTAGATGCATGCTCCTCCACCTATCCTTTATGCTCATCCTTCTTTACCTCCTGCCCTGCGCTTTTAAAATAATCCTCATCCAAATCCTTAGGCTAGGTTCCTTGTATAGGGGTGTAATAGATTTTGAAGTATTAAGTTGCACTGACATCTTCATCCAATGTTAGATACTTCCAGTAGTTAGGCATGTATTAATTTTCCTCCAGCTACCGCAAAAGAGCATTCAAACGTTCTAGATTAACCTTCTTAAGTAACTTCAACATGGTTGATATAAAGTTGTAGTAAATGGGTTTTGTCAAACACTTAATAAACCCTCATCCATGGAATGCACACACAGGATGTTAATATCATCATCTCTGATACCACTATAATGTTCCCAACTAGGATGGGTGGAAATGTAACACACCCAACCCCTAAATACCCTTTCTAGGGATGGGGCATCAAATTTTATCTTCCTAACTATCTCAAATCCTAATTCCGAGATCTTCATTGGTTACTATTCGTCATGAGCTTTCTAACGGTCACCACTGCACTAAAATACAAGATCAGGTATGTAATTTATTTCCTCCTAAATCTTCCCAGGGCATTGTTAGTTGGATTCTCCGACGTTCGACGTTTAACATACCATTTTCCTAATTCTCGAAGTCCCAAAATCTCGCCACGTGCCCTTAGCCATTCGACAATTGGTGTTCAGTGTTTTATGTTGAGCATCCCTTTATTTTGGTATTTGAAGTTCAACAATCGACGTTTCGGTGATTTTTGATCGTCGTTGAACATTCGACGTTTGGTGATCGGCGATCTTCGTGAACATCCCTTTTTCCATACCATGCCCAAAACTCCCGAACTCCTGAAATCTCACCACGTGGCCTTGGCCCTTCGGTGATCGATGTTCGATGTTTTATGTACCACACCCCAGAACACCTGAAGTTTTCCAAACTCCTAGAGTCCCGATCTCGTCAACAACCATGTTGGCCAGGCGTGGATGAACCAGAAGCTGACACACAGTGAGTGTCAGGGGTGACACATGGCCTCGATAGGGCGTGACATGTGTCATTACCTAATAGGCATAAGGGGTATGTGAATCGGCCAAATCAAGGTGATATGTAGAACCTTAGTTGTGGGTCCATGTCACCCGGGATGACG
Source organism: Picea sitchensis (assembly GCA_010110895.2). Lineage (NCBI taxonomy): Eukaryota > Viridiplantae > Streptophyta > Pinopsida > Pinales > Pinaceae > Picea > Picea sitchensis. Next base: position 12,958 of record SNQJ01S0000686.1, read on the forward strand.
TCAGTGAGCGACGTCAACCCCCATCATATGGTTGAGATTTATCCATATGGATCCATATATCCACGGTCCTCGTTACTTCGTGAATCCGGGCTTCGGAGCTTACCAACTCCTCTCAATGTGAATCCCCGAAAGACCCAAGTCTCCGAACTCTCGGATCTAGCACCATGTGTCCTCTTCGACCAATGGTCAAAATTTACTTCGGCATTTTCGACTTCGGTGGTTTTCACACTTCATAGACTCTTGGCCAGGTTCCTTTAGAGTACGAAGTATCCAGAATATAATATCACTTGCCACATGTACCTAGCATATATGGCTAGAATTTACTCTGGCTTGCAAATCTTTAGGGTAACTCACGCGTCCCTATATCGTCGAGTACCCGGAACTCTGGATAACCATTGATCTATGGACACATGTCCCTCCATTTTCAACAGTCTCTATTTACTCCACAAGTCTGGAATTCGGGAGTTTTCGACGGTAGACCACTCATAGTCTCCTGAAGTAGGACTTTGCCGAAGCACTTAATGATTCCCTTCCTAAGTCTGATCTAACGGTTGAGAGGGATCTACACTGGATCCCCAGATCGACAGCCCTCGTCAATTCACGACTTCGGCCTTCGGCTATTTTTTAGGGTTGTGGAATTATAAGTTCTGAAGTCGAAAGAGATAGCCCCTTTTGGACTAGTGGATGGTTCCCAGGTCCTGGTCACATGAGTCTCTTGGAAAATCTTGTGGGCTAAGCATAAATTATTTTTCCAGCAAAGGGGTTAAGAACATGGGCATGAGCCCTCGGTCAGATGGGTGAATACTATGAAGGGAAAATGCCCTTTTCCCACAGAGATGAAATTGACATTCTCACTAGGACAAATTCACTGGATCAACATGACTTAGGCATTTTAGTTACTCCTACCCCGACTCTCATGTGGACTCACATCCCATGACTCTCTAGCATCTAAACTGAGATAAATCAAAGATCATATAGATACAACAGTTTACGGAAGCAAATGATCATTTCTAGTAACTATCCAAATACTGAAAGACTTAACCATAAACACATACATTCCATCATCACATCCAATATATATACACAAAGTATGATAATATGTATCTATTTCATATCGTAGCCAACGAATTGACTATGGGTGTGCGCCTTTCCACCCAACCATAGGTTCAGAGGAATTCACTCTTAGTAATTTGGCCACCCCCTTTGCCAAACCATGATATSACTAGGGAACTTTCGCAGTTTCTCAAGGATTCCTTCTCCATCACAGTCTCTGTGAGGTTTATAAGATGCCTCCTTAGCATCAAGCTTGTAGTCTCATGCTCAGTTCACGCTCTTCTGTGAGTTCTCAAAGATCTCTTCTCCCCTCTCTCCAGTAACCAGAATATCTTATCAAGCTTTCAATTCCCCTTCGCAGCTTGAGAGCATCATGTTGTCTCTCCCTTTCGTATGTCTTCTCTCATCCTCGGGAAGGTTATGGACCTATCATGTTCCTTCTATCAAAAGGAAACTCGGGTCAGTCTGGGTCTGCAGGACTCTGTGGTACTTTGGGCTAACAGTTTCATGTTTACTCTGCAACACCATGCTTCCATTCATGGGGGTGGTTTATGGTTCAACCACCAATCCTTTTCTAAGTTCTCCTTGGAGTCAATATGAGGTGTATCATTTCAGCAAGGAGAAATTCTGGTCATTTGACATATTGAACCCTCTCCATAATTTTCCCATTTCTTTACTCTAGTGATATCATGGCTAGTACTTCAAGGCTTCACCTCCACAATGATTCGTTGGAAATATAAAAAAATACATTTACATTATTCACATGCCATAGCATGGAAATCCTAATTTAATGATTAATTTCAAGATGGGGAAAATAGGGGTATTACAATCCCCTCCCCCTTAAAGGGAACACTGCCCCCGGTGTTCTTTTTCAGTAACACATGTCATGCCTTTTTCATTTAGTTGTTTCAGAAGTATTGACCCTCTGCCTTGGTCAGGTCCTTTTCAGACTCCTGGCCTTCTTCACCTATCTTCAATAACCTTGGACAACAAGCATATTAATCATATCTTTCATGCATAAACATTTTATTGTTGTGAAAAATTCAAGAGGAAAAATTCTCATAATCTAGCACAATACTTATTTGTGTAGTCTGTTGATTTGCATCCACATGGTTTTCTGGTTATCTGGGCTCACTGTCTTTCCTAGACATACCCATTGTGTGCATGATCCCAATCAATAGTTTATAATAATTATCAAAGTCTCATCTTCCTTACGGTCACTCACCTTCCAGGCCCAGTTTCAGGCATCGCCTTCTCTGTTGTACAGTTCCTCAGGCGATCCATCTTGCCTTGCCAAGGATTTCTCGCAAAAGAATAATTGAATAGACTTCATTGAGCCTTATAGTCAAGGCGTCCCTTGGAATTTCTCTGCCAAGGCGTCCCTCCGGCTTGTGTTTTCACATCACAACATGTTCTAGGTGATCATGGCTTATCACATGGTTCTCATGTCCCAATTAGTAGCCTTTTTCATTTTCCTTTCCATCTTGACATCCTTCATTTGTCCTCCCTAGAAATATCTTTTTCATCTCACCTGTAGCATAGGTATACAAAATTATGAGAAATTATCATCAATTTCAAATTCATAATTTTCTTGCAAATTTGTTACCCACATATTTCCACATTCCCCATTTATTTTCAGATCTATTCTGCACATGAACCAAATTCACAGGTGTGGGAATTTCCTTCCCATAGCAGTTTATCTCAGCAGGAAATTGGTATTCCTTATGGGCTTACAACACTGTCATATCCAAGGCCCTCTTTTCCTCCTGCAACTTCAACAATCCTCAACTAAACAAATTGTTAGTTTTCATGCACATTATATTTTCAAACGATGCATACTAACAGTCCAAGTCATTTTCATCTATTCAAGGGTACAAATTAAAAGGGAAAGTATTATTTTATTTTTGTAATCATCCTTTCAACATACTAAATTTTCCAAATGCAATTCAAATATTAAGTGACTTTAATCATGTGCCAATATTCATGGCCACGTTGATACCCACTACATCATTGCATTGATTTTCAATCCGCCACACTTGGTGACCAGCACTCTATTATGGTATGTTGGATTTTAACCAACCTCTTCACGGCTTATTCTTTCTCGTTCACTCTTACATCAGGACTATGATTCCTACTACAGGTTGATCATGATCCCAAATCGACATGCATGAAACTAAATGTTTCTCTTGAATGCACCCAAACATTCTTACTTCATTAGTAACCAAGGTTCCAACACTCATGGCCACCAAGTTTTCTCTTTTCTTTAACACCTATACAATGTAAGTAAAATATTGGAAGGCCCTCCTTCCTTAATGGAAAATCTGTTGTCTTCCCTTTATGCAAACCTGTATTTCCCCGAAGCAATTACATGCAATGTGATAACTATGAGCATCATTATTCCCCAATCTCCCTAGATTGGTCATTGTACCCATGGTACTCTTTACTCATGCATTTTCTTGCAAGGATTTTTAACTCATCCTTGACTGGCATAGACTTCCTCTCTTTATTTTCTAGATTCTTCCTTCCTAAATCTTACCCTGCTTGGGTAGCAATGGCATACAACACCCACTCAAAATTATTTGCATATCATTAGGATAATGAAATATTTTCAGAAGGGATTCCTACCAATTCCCTTCATACCTTATGCCACATAGGTATGAACATTCTTATACCTGCTCTGGCTGCTAGCACCCTCCCGGATATTACCTCATCAATGGTACTTTGTGGGGACTTTTAAAGTCCCTTTAACAATATTTTAACAACAACCTCCTCATAGTTTTGATTTGCTTGAAGTTGTCCATCATTGGCAACTATCATTCTAAACAGCTCCAATTCCCCTCTACCCATGTCATCCATCATGAATATATATTAGTTGTTAGGTAAAATAAAAATGCATGTATCATAGCATTTTAGTCAATAAAACATTTTCAGATATGTCCTAGTATATCTTTATGCACTTCATTACATTATTCTTAATGTTTTCATGAGTGTAACACAACAATTCTCAATTGTTTATGCAGTCATACAACCATCATCGCTATGGTGTCAAACAATTACCTTTCATCAACACACCAGTTTCTCTTCCTAGAGAAAACATAATATACAACAAGAAATTAGTTAATAGCTCTTCCCTTTTCCAACTCCTTCTACACAGCCTGAGACTTTCAGTCCATCTGGGATATTTTCCAAGGCCTTACTGCCTTTGTTTAATATGGCTTCAACCAAGCCTATTCATTTAAACTTACTTACTTACTTATTCTCCTTTATCCAATTGTACTTGTTCTTCATAGTTGCTCATCTAAGACCTACAATTCTGTTAAACAATCATGATTCCTTAGGGTGAGAAAAGTGTTCCTCCTTTTCTCCTTCTTTGCTTATGCTATATACTTCTTATTGTGATCTTGCTTCTCTTTTCCTTGAGCAGCCTCGGTTAGGCTCACCCTAACTCTTAGGATACATCAACATGCTTTAATAGAAAATTGTTTGTTCATAATGAGCCATGACCATGTGCACGCTGCACATTACCATTCGGTTATCAGAATGGTCTACCCTCGTGGGTTGGTTTTCTACTCATATATTTTGTTTTAGAATGTAATCCGGGATTCTTATATAAATAGGCTTGTATCCCACTGCTCAATTCTCAACAATCATTAAGGTTGTGACTCTGCTCTTCTGACAAAGTCTTCACACAGTTCCTCCACATGGAACTCCTTCAGCATGCAACTTCTTTATTGCATATCCTTCTCTATCTATGATGGCCTCAACCTTGAATTAGCTTCGTTTGTTTACCAAATATTCCATAAGGAATATAAGAATGCATCTTTGTTATGCATTCTAATTATTTGTCCACACATATTCCTTGTTTTGCTAATTGGCATCTATGATGCACTTAACCACACACATAATCATAAATCGTTTAACTTATGATTGTTCAAAATTTCTCTCATGCAGTCCTCAAAGGCTTAATCATGTTGCCTTTTGTCATAACAACAGATCATCCTTGCTCATTTACTCTTTCATCTATTTATACTAACCTTTCCTGAAGGAATGGGATGCATTCCCCTCAAGCCATCATTCAAACCCAATCTTTCATGACTCCTCATAATAGAGTCGGCCATGCATTCATGGTATTCATTCAATCTTGGCAAGTATAATTCGTGTCTGACATATCACTCAACAAGGAAACCATATTGTGTCTTTAATATACATATACCCTTACATCATACATGTGCGTCACTTGCACATTTAATATCATTTGTACCTAGTTGGTAATAATATCAGGATTCCTATCAAGAAGCTTCAAAATGCATTAAATCCATGCACWCAAGCCTATACACACCTAGCCCAAACATACATCATGCAAGCTCAATGCTTGTACCCATTCAATGTTATACATGCACATGGACACATTAGACTTCCAGATCCTTTTCCCAAGGATCTTACTGTCATTCTCAGGACAAGTTCCATAGAGATACTCAACATTGAGATTTATTCTCATTTGGGAGCTTGCAGTCATTCTCATGCTATCCTCATGGCCAGTTTAACAGACACAATCATAACTATGCCTCTCTTTCTGTATGAAAACAACCAACAATAAATTTTTCTTGCCTCTGGTGCTACAAGTTAACTCAATAGCCCGGAAATATTGTCTGGTAAAATCCAACAGTTCCCTAAGGAAACAAGATAGCTTAACAAGATTCTCTTTCATGCCTCAAACCATTCTTGGTCAACAAATTTCTACAAGGGAATATTTTCCTAAACTCCCTCTTACAGCTATCTGAGTATACCAAGCTATTTCCATATGGTTATCATCCACCTATGGATATCAATCTGACCCATTGGGCTTCTAGAAGTTCCTCAACACTTCCTTTACCACATTCAAGATCAACATTTAATAAACCATTTTACCTTATTTATAATCAATTTTAATGTTCAATAACATTTGGACTATTCCCTTAAAACCTAGATACAATTTTGAATTATATTACTAACTAAGTATTCTAGTTCAAAACTCCAGAGTATCTTTACGTCATAATCAGTCTTAACCATTATACCTAGAATTATTCCTTTTGTTTAGCAACAGTCAGGGACAGAAGTTACTCTCCTCCTCCCACAAGAATTATGGCAGGCTAGTTTCCTATCCACCAAGCAAGGGAGGCTACTGTGATTTCTCACTCAATCACTTTATATATCTACAGCTTCGTTTATCATCTTGATTAGACAAACCCTACCTAGAAATTCTTGTACCCAGAAACAAAATGTGTTTCTCATTTCCCTTCGAAACCCGAGAGTTGCACATTCTTTCCCTTTTCAAAGAATGGTCACTAGACTCATTCCTCTAATCGTGAGGGGTTATACACATATACCAAGTTTAATTCTCCATTAAAGAAGTAATTATTACTGCTACAGATACTTTCAATCCATTCACATCCAAGTCTCGCTATTAGTGCCCATCGGCATAATCCCACTCATGTAGGATCGGCTTATCATTTCTGAAAAGAAAATGGCATGCTTCCTCTGCCACATACTAGCATGATTCAATGTCGTTGGGTAAAATCCCAACTAAATTTTAAATCTGCATCCTTCTACTCAAGGAACTTATGCAGATGATTTATGTTTGGCAGTAATATTCACAACAGGCTCATCTTAGCCTCAGTAACCCGATCTTATGTCTGTACAACATCACATACGATTGCATAGTGAAGTCAACTTCTTTATTTGGAAACATTAACAACATACAATATATATTTCCAAAACATCTATCAATAGAAGGAGGTTTCATTCCTCGCTTCGGTAGAGGTGTACTAAGCCACTTAGGAATGGATAAAATAGGTTGTTACCCCTTAAGGTCCTCTAATAACATTTATATGTGACTCGCACATGAGCCCAAGAAGTCCAAGTGTTGTTGCCATGCTCTGATACCAATTTGTAACACACCCATCCCCTAAATACCCTTTCTAGGGATGGAGCATCAAATGTTTTCTCTTCCTAACTATCTCAAATCTTAATTATGGGATCTTCGTTGGTTACTTCTCATCATGAGCTTTCTAACAGTCGCCACCAAACTAAAATCTAAGCTCAGGTCTATGAGTTATGGCCTCTCGAAGCTACCTAGGGCATTGTTAGTTGGAGTCTTTGGCGTTTAGCGTTGAACATACAATTTTCCTAATTCCCAAAGTCCCAAAATCTCACCACATGGCCTTAGCCATTCGACGATCATCATTCAACATTTTATGATGAACGTACCTTTCTTTCGGTGGTCAGCGATCAGAAATCGGTGTTTTGGTGATTGGTGAACATCGTTGACCATTTGACGTTTAGCGATCTTCATGAACATACATTTTTCCATACTATGCACAAAACTCCTGAACTCCAGAAATCTCTCCATGTGGCATTGGCCCTTCTGCGATCAGCATTCAACATTTTATGTTGGATGTTCCTATATTGTACCATGCCCCAAATCATCCGAACTCCTGAATTTTTCCAAACTTTTGGAGTCTCGATCACGTCATCAATGACGTTGGCTAGGCGGGGATGAACCCGGAAGTTATTACCTTGGCGAGTGCCAGGGTTGACACGTGTCCTCAATAGGGGGTGGCACATTTCATTCCCTAACAGGGGTATGAATTGGCCAAATCTAGACGATGGCACCTTAGTTGTGGGTCCAAGTCACCCTGGATGACGTCGGTGAGCCACATCAACCCCATCCTTATGGTTGAGATTTATCCACATGGATCCATATATCCATGGTCCTCATTACTTCATGACTCTGGCCTTCAAACTGTAGCTCCTCTCGGCGTGAATTCCCCTAAGAGCCAAGTATTTGGACTCTCTAATCTAGCACCACATGTCCTCTTCAATAGCGATTCGAGGATTTACTTTGGCATTAAGTGACTTGGTGGTTTCACGCCGTGGAAGCTGACGGCTGGAGTTCCCTCTGGTCTGAGGGATCTCCAAACGTGAGTTAGCATACATGTACCTAGCATCGGACCGTTACGGCTTGCGGAGAACAAAGTGCTTCATGCGGCTTGGCTAGGTTCCTCTGGAGTACGAAGTCTCCAAACGACGGGATTGCTTGCCACATGTACCTAGCATCTATGGACAAGATTTACTCTGGCTTGCAGAGAACAAGGGTAACTCGCACGTCCCTATATCACCAAATACCCGATACTCTGGATAATTTTTGATCTATGGGCATGTGTCCCTCCATTTTCAACGGTCACAATTTACTCTGCGACTCCTGCATTCAGGAGTTTTCGGTGGTAGACCACTCATATTCTCCCAAAGTAGGAATTTTTCGAAGCACTTAACGCTTCCCTTCCTAATTATGATCTAACGACTGAGAGGGATCTACACTAGATCCCTAGATCGACGACCCTCATCAATTCATGACTTCGACCTTCAGTTATTTTCAAGAGTTGTGGAATCATAAGTTCTGAAGTCGAAAGAGCTAGCCCCTTTTGGACTAGCTCAGGGTTCCCATCCCCTGGTCACATGGGTCTCTTGGAAAATCTTGTGGGATAAACACAAATTATTTTTGCAGCAAAGGGGTTAAGGACATGGGCATGAGCCCTTGGTCAAATGGGTGAATAGTCTAGAGGGAAAACACGCTTCTTCCATAGAGATGAACTTGACATTCCCGCTAGGGAAAATTCAAGGGATCGGTAGGACTTAGGCATTTTAGTTACTCCTACCCTGACTCTCCCATGGACTCACATCCCATGACTCTCTAGCAGCTAAACTGAGATAAATCAAATATCATATAGATACAACAATTTATAGAAGAAAATGATCATTTCTAGTAACTGTCCAAATACTAAAAGACTTAACCATAAACACAGACATTCCATCATCACATACAAAATATATACACAGACTATGATAACACTTATCTATTTCATATCATAGCCAATGAAATGAATCTAGGTGTGCACCTTTCCACTCAACCATAGGCTCAGTGGAATTCACTCTTAGCACTCTGGCCACCCCATGCCAAACCATGATATCACTAGGGAACTTTCACAGTTTCTCAGGGATTCCTTCTCTGACATGGTCTCTTTGAGGTTTATCAGATGCCTCCTCAACATCAAGCTCGCAGTATCCTGCTCAATTCACGCTCTTCTATGAGTTCTCAGATATTTCTTCTCCCCTCTCTCCAATAACTAGAATATCTTATCAAGTTTTCAATTCCCCTTCGTAGCTTGAGAGCATCATGCCCTCTCTCCCTTTCATATGTCTTCTCTCCTCCTCGGAAAGGTTATGGACATGTCATGTTCCTTCTGTCATAAGAAAACTCGGGTCAGTCTGGGTCTGCAGGACTCTGTGGTACTTCGGGCTGACAGTTTCATGTCTACTCTGCCAGACCTTGCTTCCATTCATGGGGTGGTTGATTTTCAACCACCGGTCCTTTTCTGAGTTCTCCTTGGGATCAGGATGAGGCATATCATTTCAGCAAGGAGAAATTTGGGTCATTTGACATAATGAACCCTCTCCATAATTTTCCCATTTATTTCCTCTAGTGATATCATGGCTAGTACTTCAAGGCTTCACCTCCACAATCAGTGATTGGAAATATAAACAAAATACATTTACATTGTTCACATGCCATAGCATGGAAATCCTAATTTAATTATTAATTACAAGTTGGGGGAAATAGGGGTATTACAGGAAATATTATGTTTGTTGCCCAAATTATTATTTTTCTTTGTGTGATTTTATCAAACACTTTGTTGGAAATGCCTTACAAACAATTTTCATATGTCACCAAGAAAGGAATATTTTCAATTATATCACATGCACCCATTACACACACATAATAGAGAATATAACCATGGAATTTTATTATGGTGTGGAAGTCCAAATCACAAAAAATACAAAGATCCGTATTGGTTGTAACAACAGATACAAGACCCTCCTAAACACACAGATCTATTATCTGCAAGGCAGCTACAATATCTACTAACAAGAACAACAATAAACTCGGTAATGATTTCTAATTTCTCCTCAAGATGTTTCTTCCCTTAGATTATATGTCCTCCACTGATGCAGTATCAATATGCTCCAGAAAACACCTACCGTCGTGATTCGTTCATTCGTACCTCAACGGGCATGTAACCCCAATTCGTAAAGATCCTCGATGGACGAGGTTGTGCAACAAGAAGGGCCTCGCAGGACGAGGTTGACCAACATGTGGGGCCTAGCGGGACACCCTGTGTTCAACTCATGGAGGAGACTCTTGTCACAGTTTCCTCGAAACCCTCCTGGTCTCTGCAAAATCGATCATCGACCTCCTTCAGAAAAATCTGTCAACCCTCTGCGCATGTCGATTTACCTCCAACCGAAAAAAACTCAATTGAAGCTCCAATGGAAATCCTAGATGGATTCCCCTCTTGTTTAAGCTCCAATGGAAATCCTAGGTGGATTCCCCTCTTGTCCAGCTAGAGTGGATATTGCACCACCGAAACTAAACCAATAGTGGGAGAGTTTTGCTAAACCCTGAGGAAACAATGGCTCCAAGAACACTTCCAAAATGAGAGATCAAATCATGATGCCAAAGTGAGGATCTACCCTTCCTTTTATCATTTATCCATGCCTTCTAGAACTTTCCTTTTTTTTACCAAATCAAATGTAACAGTTATCCCCTTTTTTACTAAATCAAATATGATGCTTATCCCCCTTTTTCTTTCACTTTAGGATTAAAAGTCACTTTTAATAATATATATGTAACTTATTAATATAATGTCACTTTAAATACATAACATCTCCTAACTAAGTGAGATTAAATAACCCCTTTTGACTCCCTTTTTCTTCACTGACAATCCACGAAAGTCATTTCCACTGTCGAACAGAGGAATCCAAAAATCGAAACATGAAAAAAGTTATCTTTGCCCCTTCTAACACTCTAAAGAACATGCTAAATTATGATAAAGATGTCATTGATCTAAAGTTTACACAATTCCTGAAAACGTAATATTTGTCAAACGAGACGATAAATGCAAGTTAAACTAAAAGAACATTACAGTAATATAAAATATAATCATATGAAGGGAGGCTTTGGATGAAAATCGCATGTTTGAAAAGTCAAGAGTCAGGATGGTGTCTAAATTATTATATGTCTTATTAGTCCCTGTCTGTTCATTCTAGGACATTACTTGGTGCATTATGTATCCTTTTTACAATTTTTTTTTGTGTTGTGTATTATTTTTTATTAATTTATTTTTTTGAAAAATTAAAAATTATTTTCATTTTTCTATTGACCCTTAGGATATTGACGAGACTAAATACCCCTGGTGGAGGGAAAATTTATTTTCTTAATTGTCAGAATTTAAAATTGATTTAAAAAATAAATAAAATTGATTCGTTGTCTCTGATAGACCCACTGCCTCCCCACCACTCTGCACAATGTGTACCCAGTAGTCGAAGCTATGAGAAACACCTTCCACCTGGCTACCATCTCCCACCACCCTGCACAATGCTTTGTACCTCGCTATTGCCTCCCACCACCCTACATAGTTCCTTCTACCTAGCTACCGCCTCTCCCTTCTACCTAGCTACTGCCTCACCTGCAACCCCTTCTCCTAGGCTTTGAACGAGACCGTCCACAAACAACATACCGTATTGCATGGAAATTTGCATTGTCATCTTGAAATTTCTTTGTTTTGCAGGCACAATGATTCCCTGAGCATGGAGGTCATTCATGGTCTTTTTGGCGCAGACGGTGTCGAGATCATAACCACATTTAGCACAGTAGTAAACCCAATATGAGCCCTTTCTTCCACACCCTTTGCACATCTAGGACAACCCCTTTGCACTGGGAGACCCAGAGAGAAGCTTCAGAGTGTGTTGAGGATGGCCATAAAAGTTTAGTTCTTGTGGTATCTCAGCATAGCAGAAATGGATGTTGAAGTTATAGACATTACAACAGTAGGTGAATCCCTTGAAGGAATGGTCGCAAACATTGCAGTAGGTGAATCCCTTGAAGGAATGGTTGCAGACAACGCCTCGCCATGCAAAATGCTAAATGTGGATTAATATATATTCTAGTTGGGGTGGCTATGTATAGAGTGGCTAAAGGTAATGATCATTGTGCACCTGTTATGGAGAGGTCTGCTCCAACCCACGGGATCATTGAAAGAAATGGATCACTCTTTTTCTATGAAACTTTTGAAGAACTATCACAACCTTGTTGGTGGTGATGCTTCCCCTCTTCTCCATAAACACCAGAGAGCCAAAGAATATGAACAAAAGAAACTTGACAACGACAAAAACAACACATATCCAGATTGCAAGAAGGGATGATGATCACATGCCTCCACGATGTGTCATATATGGAGGAAGGAGGGTATGTTACCACTGCAAAATCCGATGAAGGGGAAACTACTCCTTAGAAGGCTGAGAATAAGTATCCCTTCAAGTTTGACCCTTTCCAGGATGAATCCATCGGATGTCTGGAGCACGGCGAGTCTATTTTGGTAACTTACTTTTTCACCTTCTCTTGAATTTATGTGTTGACGAAGCTCTTACATTAATTAATGTACATTTGGGCTCTTTGGATTTTTTGATCTCACTCATTTGGAGAAATTAGATCATGTGCCAACAAAGTCTGCGTGATGACTAAGACTCGCCCCTTCGGTAATGTGGGCCTCTTCCAACCACCTACTACTGCTGGTCGTTCTTACTCACCAACCCAGACAGGCCATTTAAATTTGATTTTTTCCTTCATATTTATTAGGATAAGATAGTATAGGTCAGCAACATACTATTGCTTACCTTTCTTACTTACAGGCTTCACAATGGTCATTGATTGGTTTTTTCCTGACATTTTTTTGGATTAATTTTGTCTGAAATCGATGAGGAATCCATAAAACTATAGATTTTAGTGGTTGAGTTCTCATATGCAACGATTCATTATAGAGAGATGAGCAAAGGAAACGAGTCTTCTATCTATAGAAAGGAATTATATATATTTCAGATATCATATATTTATAAAAAAAAAATCACACAAATATTTAAGAATTGTAAAAAAGACTGGAAGGATATATATAGAGGAAGAGGACATCTTTAACATTTACCTTCTCCTCTCTTCTTTATCCATGATTTGGTTTGTCTGTGTACAGTTTAGTGGTCCTGTGTCTGAGTTTGAGTCTGCATCTAATAGAAGAGGAGAATGGACTCGAAGCAATTGGATTTGTATTGGATTTTGGAGCAAACAAACTTCAAGGGAATGGAGGAGACCCCAGAGTTCCTTCCTTCAATAAGGGTCTTACCTGCGAGTTTATTGATCCAACTATTGTTGTCTCTGGAAACAAATTTAACAGTTT
>SNQJ01S0000686.1:31301-56199 GCA_010110895.2 Picea sitchensis
CCCAGAGGATATTTCTAATACAAAACTTGATCGGTGAGGAAATATTTGAATGCTTTGAGTTTCAAATATCTCACCTTGTTCTTATCCAGACCATTAGAAGGTCGCAACTTCTACAGAAAATATATGATGTCTTTATACCAGTTTCATTCTGCCAAGTTGGGGTTGACATGAGAGTCTTTATCGGCAATCTCAGCTTGTTGATTTTCCGAGTTTACGTTCATGAAATTAACCCCCAATGCCTTGCAATTTGATTCATCCAGTAACCTGGATAAACCTTGGCCTTTCACCAATTTGGTGGATTTTATTTCAAGGTAAATTCCAAAATTTTGGCAATCCATTTGCTTCTCTTACCATCTATGTCAGGCTACATCAATATCTCTTTCACTGAGGCTGAAGGGATGTATGCAACAATATTTGAATGCAGAACATATACTATGAAATCCTTGAGGGTTTTGACCAAAGCATAAGCCTGATTTTCCATGATATCATATCTTATTTCTGCATCCCTCAACGCTCTGCTAAAAAGGAAATAGGTTTCTCTAACCCCTCTATATTTTTCTATAGCAAAACAACAGCCAATGTGTCAAAAGAGGCAAAGGAAAATATCAGAAATTCCTTAGAATAGTCAGGGTTGATGAGCACAGTTGCTTCATTCAAAGCCTTTTTTATTTGGTCAAAAGAATATCGAGCTTCAGAAATTCATTTTACCTCGTTCCCTTTTCTAAGCATGGTTGTAATGTGCTTAACCAACTCAGTAAAATTAGAAATTAATCTTCTCAAAAAATTCATTTTACCCAAGAAAGATTGAACTTCTTTCTTAGATTTGGGAAAAGATAAGGCATGGATGGCCTCTACTCTGCTTGGATCAATTCTTACTCCTTATGTTGATACAATATGCCCCAATAATTTACCCTCTTCCATATCAAACACAGATTTCTTAGGATTGAGGGAGATTCCAAACCTTATGCACTTCAGGAAGACTTTCTTTAGATGATGACAATGCTCTTTATCAGACCTTGAGAATAATGTAATGTCATCCAAATAGATGAATACAAATTTATCTTTTTCCCCAACAAAGGCAATGTCCATGGCTCGCTAGAAGGTTACTCATGCATTCATAAATCCAAAGGGAATTTTTGCATCCATGAATGTACCCCACGGAGTGGTGAAGGTTGTATTTTATCTATCTTCAAGCAAGACATAGATCTGATTGTAGCCAGAAAATCTATCAATCTTGGACATCCTAGATGAACCATTCACTCTCTGCAAAATGTGCTCCATATTTGGCAAGAAGTAGTTATCCTTTTTAGAGCTTCTGTTCAAATTTCTGAAATCAACACACAATCCAATTTCCCCATTTTTCTTCCTCACGGACACCAAGTTAGCCACCCATTCTGAATATCTTAAAGGGATGATGATCTCGGCATCCAACATCTTTTTCACTTCCTTTTCCACAATAGGCAGCAGCATGGCATTTATTTGCTTGAGTTTCTCCCTAAAAGGTTTGGCCTCTTCTTTCAAAGGGATCTTATGCTCAATGATGATGGCGTCATATGTTCTCAAATCTTGATATTTCCAGGAAAACACATCAGAAAACTCCTTCAAAAGCTTGACATACTCAGCCCTTTTCTCCTTTGACAAACTGCTAGAAACTTTGACATATTTGGGATCCTCTTCTATTCCTAAATTGCATCCAGTCACATCAGCATCTTCAATTTAACTTTTAACCTTTACAACAACATCATTTATGTCAAAAAAATTCTCCAAGGGGACAAGTCCCTTTGGAATATGGTTACTTGGAAACTAAACATATGATGGTCAACAATTTTATTTAGAAAAATATCAGCATGGGGGTTTTCTTCAGTATCATGATCCTGATCAATATGCAAATCAGAAAATTAATCCACCATCTCAAGAAATATTTTTATCTCAAGATAATCCTCAAAAACCTTCCAATGATTGACATTGTCGGGTATAGAGGGTCTATACTTTACTTCCACATCATACTTGAGTTTGGAGGGAAAAGGAACCATGAACTTACTTGTTGAAATAGCCAAGGAATCGGCTACAATGTTCTCCTCTCTTGGAACAAATGAGATATTAAAATACAAGAAGAAACTGTCAACAAGATCCCAGACTTCATTTTTGTAGGCCCTTAACCTAGGGTGCTTAGCCTGAAATTGATTTCTGAATTGATGAACAATCAACTCAGCATCTCCAAATACTGCTAGCTCCTCAATCTTCATGTCTTTGGCAGCTCTCAAACCCAAAACAAGATCCTCATATTCTGCCACAATGTTTGTTGCTTCAAATTCAATCTTGTAAGACATAGATATGGTCTCTTGGGCAAGGGAAATGAAAAATACCCTGGCATCAACACTTACCCTAGAAAAGGCTCCATCAAAAAAAAAAATCCAAACAGAGGTAATGGGAGGAGGGTCTTCACAAGAAGTGATGGGTTGATTTCTGATTTCAATAGGTGTTTGAAGAGCATCAGTGAGTTGTAACATACTGGTTCCCAAATCAGTATCAACTACAAAAATGGGGTGGTTGGTAGGGTTTGCTTCATCACTGATAATGTAAGGAAGTTGTTCTTCCCTATAAAGCCTTTTATGTTCTCCCCCAAACATAGGAATGGTGGCATGTGAAAGGTCCATTTGTAAATTTCCCCCTAATATTTTGATCCAAGATCTAGACAAGAGAATTCCAAACTTAGGGGGGACATCAGCCACCACAATATCCATGATCACACTTTTCATTGGCAACTGGAATAAGGAAAGAAACAGGTCTTTGATAACCCCAAGGCACTTCACCTTCCTGGAATCAAATGAATACAGGTCATGGTAGGTTTTTGTAACTTCCAACCCAGGCTCATCCATGGCAGTCTTCGGCATCAGATTGTGAGATACCCTTGAATCCATCAAGTAGTTGTGAAACACCTTATCATGAATGTTTAATGAGGTATGACAACTGGTTTTTCGTCTTGGACATTGACTGAGTCTGTGGGATGAGATGAAGGTTTAGGCTGTGTTGGCAGCCAATTCACTTTTTTCCATTGTCTTATAAGCTGCCTACACCAATGTTTTGCAAACATCAATTTTTCGTCGCAATTTTCAAATAAATGACACTTTTATTCTTGCGGCATTTGCACACTTATCTTCATTTTGTTTTCACGACTGTAAGCGTGAAAACATTGGTCTTTCAAAGTCTCTATTTAAACTGTCTCTATCCTTGTCAATATGCCTATTGCGCTTACCTTTTATTTATCATTATACAGCTGGCAAGATCCTTTGATCGGTACTCATACTTTGATTGATTATGACTTGTTTTCATTTGAGTTTGTAATGCATTGACATTTGGACTTGCGTTTTATTTGACTTACTTGATCATTGGTTCCATGAAAATACATAGGATTTATGTTTAAATCTTTCATGTATATCTTTTTAATATCATGCCTATGACTATGTTTTCATAATTATTGGTTGGATGATTATATGTACCCATCGGCACATTGGTTAAAGTATCAATACAAGTTGATACATTGGCGCATGGTTAAAACCTTTGGTTTTGGTTTCAAATTATCGATGGTTCAAAACTTTGGCACAACGTTGATAGCTCGTTGGTTTATACACTTTCCAGTTGATTCATTGGTCGGCTAATTCGCATAATTGTCAAACTATGCTATAATGGGTTGAACTACTATGTAAATCGGCAGTTGTACTGTGGCAATAATTGTTCTGCATGGCAGAGATAAACTCCACCACCTTCGCACGATGGCATTTATGCCTATCCCTTTTGCCCATTCACTTCTGTTAGCTCAGGTAGCTCTGCTCCTGTGTGTGTTATGATCAAAACCCTCGGCTTACCATGTGCTCGGCTCCATGGCACCAGTCGTGCGAATCGAGCCAAATGGCAACCAGGACCTGTTAATGTTTGACAATGCTCGGAAGGATTTGGAAGAGAACTCTTGGCTCGCCTTTATACAACGATTCGAGGGTTTTAACCTCTGTGTAGCACGACAGTTTTCCATGACTTTCGATGGTTGTAGAGCCAAGGTGGGCGACATACAGTTGGAGATCGATGAGAAGTTTATCAGCTCTGCTATAGGGTTACCTGCCTCGGGACAGCGTTGGTTTAAGAATTGTAAGGTCGAGGAGGTGCCATGGACACTGTTGTTTCTCTCACGCAAAGTCACCTCGTGTGACAGAGGTATGCCCATATCTATGCTCAAACCACGATGGCATGACCTATTAATGCTAGTTAAGCAATTCATGACCTGTGAAGGTCGATATGGGCTCGTGTTTCTCTACCACCTGCGTTTGCTGATGATTTTTATAGGGTATCCTTTAAACATGCCATTCTACTTTCAACGCAGCTTATATAAGATGTCAAAAAGATTTAAAATGCAGAAGGTTGACAGTAGCATGTTCCATCATGGGCTTATTAAGCTTATCGTTGTTTATCATTTGAGTTTGCATGGTGATAGTTGGAGAGCTTTCATCGCTCATAATGGTTTTGAGGATTTAGACCCTGTCCCGGTTGATAAGCCTGTGGTAATTGAAGCCAAGGCCGAGCCGCCTGTACCCTTACATGTCCTACTGCCTAAACCCTCGGCCGACCCTGAGGTTGACTTACCAGACATTGGAACTAAAAAGTCCGAGCCTACAAAGAAACCTTACTGCTAATGCCAAAGGAAAAAGGAATGCTCGTCTCATTTCGAGAATGGCTAGAAACAAGCCTAAACCATCTGTTGAGCGAGACCCTATTGTCCTTAGTGAGGATTCTGATTCTGATGTAGAACATTTTTTAGCCGAGGAGTATCCTTATTCACAAGGTTTATGCCCCGAACCACCTTACGATTTCGTAACAAATTTCCCCCCCTGCCTAAGAAACGACCCTAGCTACCCTGGTATTAAATTGCCTAACGAAACCCTCAGCTACATGTCCAAACCCTCACCTACTCTTTCAAACCCCACACAGGCTTCCTGTGACCAATGCGATTTATGGTTGGAACGTTATTACATTGATGTTCCCATACTCCAATCGAAAATCCAATCACTGGAAAGTCGAATTGAGGTATTGACCAGCCAACGAGACCAACTCCAAGCAGTTGATAAGAAACAGGAGACAACATGCTCGATCCTTTTCAAAAACGTTGAATCGGCCACGGCAGTTATCAACTCCAAATTGGCATGATCAAGCCGTCTCGTCGCCATACAGGTATGGATTTTAATATCGTTTTAGTTGTGTGAGTGAATAGATTGATATAATGATTTGAATTTTGTTTCGAATAGCTCTATTTGCATTTTGAAATGGCTCTGTTATAATGTATATTGTTTCGTTTGCTAAAAATAAAAAGTAATTTTGATTTGGTATATGATTTGATTATTCCCAATATAGCCATCGATAGATTTTGATTGGATTGGAATGGTTTTCGTTTGGATTTGATTGATTGGTTTGCTTGATTGAGTTAACGAAATTATTGGTTCGCTTTCAGTTCAATTCGTTTTGTATCTATTCCGAACAGGAAGTTTTACACGATCAATTTAGAATGCGATTCGATTGGATTTGATTTCGTTATGATCCATATGTTGTGGTTGGGAAACGATTTTGATAAATTTGGTTGTTACGATGTTGTGTCATGTGATGTTCTATATTTGATTGTTCCCAAGTCGAGAAAAATGACTCTGTTTCTTTGATGGAACAATACGCTCAAATAATATTCGCGCCCGAATCGGGAAATGAATTTGAGTCATAACAACTATGTGAAAACCTTAACTATTTGACTCGCTCTTAGTCTGATTTGGCAAGTTTGTTCTATGAGTCGAGTTCAGATTATAATTGATGCTCTGTTTGATTTTAAATTTGTGAAACGAATTGGTCAAACCCGGTTATAATGTGTTTTTTTAATCAAAACAAATCTATCTTGTTTGCCCAGTTTGCTAAAAACGAACGATTCGATAATTCTTGTGAACCCTATTACCAACTTATCGGTCTCATTACGATTTCGTTTGTGGACAGTTACGCCCCAGTATTGGTTTAGTTCGCTCGTGGCATGAACTGTTTGTTATATCAATACAGTTATGACAATTCGAACATGATTCTGTTTAGATTCGATTGCATTATCTTTTGATGAGACGGCATAACAATTGCATAAAACTTGTTTTAATTGTATTGATTGCATTGAATATGAAATGATTTCACAATTGTCGAATTTGATTCGTTGTGAAATGATTGCATTATTGTTCGATTACGATTCTGTTGACCAGATTTTGTGGTAACAAAAACAAAACAGAGTATGCCTATCTCTGTGGTCATTTAATTGATTTGGATCATGTTTGATTTCATGATGGAATAACGATTTCAATTTATGATTCGTTTTCAAATAATTATTGGATGTCAATTAAATGGAATTCTTTAAAATATTTTCGATTAATTTCAATGTTGATTTTGTATCTTATTTAGACTAGCTACAGAATCGCATGATTTTGTAGCTAGTCTATAGAATTAGATTTTTATCATTTTGTTAATAAAAGATCCTTCTAACTTGTTTATTTTTTACCCTTTTCAGGTGAATTCGAATTGCTTGGGATTTGATGGACAGTTTAGAGGATATTTGGATGTTTTACTTTCATTTTAGTTTCCTAGTTTAGTTGAACTTGGGATATCCTCCCAGATTTTATGTAAGCAGTTTTATAACTTCCACATGGAGGTTTTACCCTGTGGAAAAACTTATAAATACTTATTATTTTTTGTAATAAGGATCATCCTCACTTGTGGAAGAACCAGGCTATGTATTTTTAATACAAACTGAGACAGAAGTTGATGTTATGCTACAGCTTTCACTTTTCATAATATCAATCTTTTGTTTCATGTTTATGTTTATCAATTTGCATTTGATTAATGACTACGTTAGCTATCATTGTCTTTTGCAGAATGACATGAATTAATTAATGTCTCATCCATGTTTGATTTCTTTCAACATTTAAAAACACAGCAACTACTTAGTTCAGCTAATGAATGACAGATTTCTCTTCTTCATCAATTGAACTATTATGTATAGATCTTTGCATATAGGTTTACCTAATTGTAGAGATTTATAAATCATATGATTGTTGTTATTTTTATATCTTGTTTGTCCTGTAAACAACTTAAAGAGCACTGCAGCTATCGTTTACGAGAAGCTTCTGGATTATTCGGTGCGGGTTTCCTCCCTCCGATCTGCTAGAACAGTCATCATACACAAGACAAATCTGGAGCGTTTCCAGGTCAGTTTGTCATTTATTTGTTTAGTATATTTATTAGTAGTTTAGTTAGATCTATTAGTAATTAGAATTAGTATATTAGTGTTTAGTTTAGTTACTTTTCTGTTTTATTTCTTGTTTATAAAATTATAAAATCAACAAAAAACAAATATCTTCTACTGTCTTAGGGCAGAATATAAATGAGTTTTTCAGGTTTTATTTAAATCTGTAAATTGTAGATATTGTACATTTTGTGAATAAGTTATAATTCAATTAGTAGTTAGATAGAATAGTTAGAGTTAGTATAGTAGTAGTTAGTAGATTGAATAGTTGAGCAGTACATAGTAGTAGTTAGTAGATCATATATATAGAATAGTTAGATTAGTTTAGTCTACTTTTAGTAATTAGTTTTAGTTTAGTTTGTTTTAATAGTTAGTTTTGTTAGATTAGTTAGTTAGTTTGTTTTAATAGTTAGTCTTAGTTAGATTATTGCCTTTTTTCTTAGGACCTTAGATCGGCTAACGGAGCCAACCCGCCGTGGTGGTTCATCCCAAAATGCCTTAAGCTATTAGACAACTCGACCGGTTCCACTCTCTGGACGATCTACCACTCACCACAACAACACTTTGAAGAGGTACATTTTGAAATCCTCATTCTTAACTAGATCTAAAAAAGGTACATGGAATTTAATGTTTTGAATCTCATTCTCAAAACTAAAAAGAGGAGGGAGGCTTTATAATCTCCTTCACTTCTAGGATAGGGATCTTAACCACTGGATGGGGGCTTTGTGCCTCTCTTTCTTTGTTTCTAGTTGTTACACTCTTAGTAGGCTTCTCTCATTTCTAGATGATTGTGGAGGTCGATTTCCCTATTCTTTGGACCTCAGGGTTGTATCTATTTGATTGACACTCGGTCCTCCCTTGCTCGCTCATTTAGTTGATATCCATAAGAGACTCCCTCTTCTTATGAAGATTGGGTTAAATGAGGAGTTGAAGAGGTATCACCAAGACAATGAATTTCGTTGCTCTTCTTCTTCCTTCTTAATCAGCAAACTGCTATTTTGGAGAGGCATGGATTTTATCGTCTCCTATCCCATTTATGGGATCTCAAGTGATCCGAGGGGCATTATTTGGTCTCTTGAAATTACCCCTGTTATCATGGTCCTGTTCCTATAGCTTTGCTTTCCCTCAAATTTCAATTTCCACTGTAGGCATGATTTTACCATCTGCTCAACCCATCCACTCGAGGGTGGGCGCAGAGTGTCCCAGAGGTTAAAGCCCGTGACTCCACCTTTCTTCCTCGTGGTTCTGTAAGGTAGCTAGAGAGGTAGTGGGGGGCCCAGAGACCATATAGTGATAATAGTGGAGGTCATTCAATGTAAGGTGGACTTTAGGTCCACTATATTATTAAATAAGGCCCACTCATGGTAGTTAGATATAATAAATGGCAATTAGATATATAATAATGTAAGAGAACTTCAGGAAGCTTCTACTTCTAGAAGATTCCTCCTCCGAATGTTCTGTGAAGTGATGGTAGCACTATACAAAGGGTTCAAGCAATGTAATGAGACATGAAGAAAGTATTGTATTTTGAGTTGTAACTCAATAAGAGGATGCCCCCCCAAAGAGGCAAGGGAATGTGAGGAGGATCTCTTCCATAATAGGATCCATTGTATGCTGTCTCTACCTCAGTGGTTTTGATATAATAAAGTGTGGTTTCTCATACTTTTCTTGTATATCTGTTGTGGCGATTTTTTATTCAGTCTTTGGTACTTAAAAGTGGTAATTTGTTACACTTTCCTTTGGCCGAGTTGTAAAATAATTTTATTTTGCATATTTTTTCTTGAGAAGAAAAAAGTGAGGCTTGACCAATTCTTCAAAGTTTCTTTTGTATATTTCTGTGCAAATTTTTCATAAATGGGTTGTAGATCTTTTGAGTTCCTCCTCAAAACAATCTAAGCTGGAAAAAATCGGCCCCAAACCAGGAAGTCAAGATATTGAAGTTTTTAAAATCTACAAATTTCGCCGACTTCCACCTAACCAACGACTCCAGAACGCTTTTATTTATGTAGCATCCGGAGGCCGAATTTGCTCTCAAAATAAATAAATAACTGAAGTTCCTCCCACATTTTCACCCAATTTCTAAAAACAAATCAGCCAAAATTGAGTCCTGGAAGTGAAGTTATGAGCATTTTAACTTCAATCGGTTTTAGGGTTTTTCAAAAAAAAACCACATTTTCTCATGTAACTTATTGTTCTATTTTTTTGGGTTTTTCTGTGGGATAGCCAAGTGTGGACCGGGAAGGGTTCATAGGGTGCTCAGATGGATATTTCTTCAAACCTCAAAGAAATTTTAAAACATTCAAATCTCAATTGTATGACACATTGCATGACAAATTTCAAGGACCTTTAAGTGATGGCCCTCAATAATAGTTTTGTAGTTCATTGGATAGCAAGCATGAGAGATTCTCTTATGCATGCATTAGAATTTTGAATACAACCTGGAAAATACATGTCGGTATGGATTTATACTCTGCATTGATTGGTATATGGATAGTTGTCATTTATGGGATAACAACCACTTCTATATTTTATTTGATGAATCTACCCACCTTCTGTATAGAACATCAAAGTCCCACATCAAGAACTAGTTATGATTACCAGTGTCCATATTGCATATTCTACAGTGATGTTATTTCTTCCAAATTCTGCTACGACCCTTTCCATTATGTGGATGGATCTTCTTATTTGGATCCGCATGATAGGTGTCAGCCTTGGAGCATCATTTGAGTTGGTTATTGTCTCTGCACCTTCCACTAGAGTCTATGAGACTTTGGATGTGAATCCTGGCCATAATGGAGATTGGACTACTTCAAGATGGTGGATTTTCTACAAGGGACCTTAATTCTGGCCTCTTTCAAAGATTATGGCTTCACAATTCTTTTCATCCATGGGACCCTTCTATATGATTGTACATCGCTATTGGAGAGAACGCTTTCAAGTGGACTTAATGTAAGGTAGCTAGAGAGGTAGTAAGGAGGTCTTATAGTGATAATAGTGGAGGTCATTTAATGTAAGGTGGACTAGGTCCACTATATTATTGAACAAATTCCACTATGGTAGTTATATAATAAATGTAAGAGGATCCCTCTTAGAAGGTTCTCACTCTAGAAGATTCCTCCTCTAGAATGTTCTTAGGTGATGGTAGCAATTCATATAAAGGGGTTCAAGCAATGTAATGAGACCTCAAGGGCTCGATATAACAAAGTTGTGTTTTTTCTATATTTTTCTTCTATATCCATTGTGGTGTTTTGGCCCAGATTGGTTCTTAACATTCTTTGTCAAATTTTTACTTCTAAGTTTGTCAACTACCAATATATTGGACTCCTACTACTCCAAGGGTTTCATCTTGCATATGAGCCAAGGAGGTAGCTTCTTTCTTCAACATGAGGCTAAACTCAGTATCAAAATCACTCAGCATGCAATCTTGGGCAGTAGGTTTTGTAGGCTTAATTTCAAAGGGGAATATTATTGTACATCTTATTAAATCTTTGGAGAAGTCTGAGACAGACTCTCCTCTCTTGAGTGACCCAAACTCTATAATATAATAAAGAAAAATCCTTTGTCCCCCCAATGTCTCGTGAATGAATCAATCCAAAGCCTCAATCCCATAGATATATCCAGGAGGCAAGGCCCTAATCCATTTTCTAGCCTCGCCATCAAGGCTCTATACAAAACTCTCAACCATACATCTCATTTTCAATGTTTTGATTACCTGCATAACTATAAAAAGTTGAAAAGTGTACTTCTGCAGTTATTTCTTCCTCACCCGTGAACTTAGGAAACTACTTAAGGTAGCCACCAACTGGGAGAGAATTCATAGGTCGAGGTAAAACAAGAGGGGCATACCCAGTGGTTTCACCAAGTGGGAATCCATTGGTTTCCTCTAGGGAGGATTAGCCTACCATTGGGATGTGGAACCGTAGGGAGAAACCGTGAGATGGATCTTGACAGTAGGGACTCGAGCTCCTGCTTCTGGGAGAAAGAGGAAATGACCGAGTGTTGGAGGAGAATGGTATAGGGTTCAAGGGAAAAAAAAATTCCCCCTCTTTATTTACAACAACTTTGATAAGAGGAGGAGAAGGAAAATCAAAGTAAGTACTGCCTGTTTTTGGTCTAAACCACTTTACACATCGGGGAAACAGCATGTCAAAAATTTATCCTCAATGAAGACTAGAAGGCAACTAATAGAAAGTTTTCAAAATCTAAACTTCCGAAGCTCCAACATATGGTATAAAAGGGGAATTAGATGCATCTACTAGAGTTTTAAAATAAGAATCATGTAAATTACCGTAATCACCTCCTAAGATAGCTAGCTCAAAGCCCTCTTTGAGAGGTCTCTTCCTCTTGGATAACTCGGTCACCTTCGTGTGTTGTCGAGGTATCCATGGAGTAGACCTCGTAGGTCTCCCTTTGGGAGCCACAACTAAAACAATGGAGTCGCCAAGTGAAAAGCTCCAATATCTGGTTGCATTGATTATGCACCTTCATAATCAGATCTTCTTTGTCATTCAATCCCAGGCAAATGTCTTCAATTCATTCCCATTAATGACAATATCAGCATAGTAATTGAGAGTCACCCTCATATTGCAAGGATAAGCCCAGTACCCAACAAATTTTTGTGGAGGTGGGTTTAAGGAGCGGAGGTCAAAT
The DNA here is from genome assembly GCA_010110895.2 of Picea sitchensis. NCBI lineage: Eukaryota > Viridiplantae > Streptophyta > Pinopsida > Pinales > Pinaceae > Picea > Picea sitchensis. The sequence continues at coordinate 43,258 of SNQJ01S0000686.1, forward strand.
GGACAAACTTAGTAAAATAATGATTTAAATGGCCAGAAAACTAGACAAAAAATGCATAGGGAAATGAGGTCCATTTACTCTACCAATGGTTTGAGTTTAAGGTGAGCGTATTAGCCACTTAAGAGAGAGAGGTGAACAAGATTTCTATGGGCATATGGATTTCAAGCATTTTGGTGAAGAAAAACTTAGGCTCAGAGCACTCTTGAACTCAAGTTTCAAACAATAAAATATGTCATGTGGAGCATAGTAATCAAACTACATTATCATACTTAATTATAAATAACTCATCCGGATTCTTACGTACATCATTTCAAAGATAAGGGAAAATAGATAAATAAAGTATTGAACAGTAACAAACAACATTATAATCAAACCTATTAATATAATACAACCATAACTCCTAATCGATCCTCCAGTTCTAGTGTTTCAACAGATTTTATACAAAGAGATGAAAGAAATGACTTCTATTAATGCAAAAGCCCTAAATATCATATAAAACCGTAGAACAACTTAGTAAAAATATTACAATCATGGAGCTTTGTTCAACCATTTGACCCCACAACAAAATCTTGAACTGATCAATTTATACTTAGATCAATCCACAACCGCCGTGAGTGGATTCCGCCATCCCATTCCCAAATCTTTCAAATTGCTCAAATTTCTATCGACTGTGTGTATCCTCCTCGTCATATGCAAGCTTTCTGGGACGCGATGGGTCCGGCAAGAAAACCATCCATCGGTACCTGCTGTTAGTTCTATCTCCACCACGCCCTCTTGCTGCCTCTGCGCATTTCATGGAGTGAGCCTGCCTTCAACCACTAGTCCCTATTTATTAACTCCGATTAACGATACCCGACGAGGCTTTAACACCTAAGGGTCACAATTTAGATGCCTCCTCGGATTTGATGCTACATACACACGCGGATTGTACCGCCAAAGGCGGTTTGATCCACACTCACTTTTGATCCCGTAATCTTCACCACCTCCCGCCAATGTGAAGCACTTTCTCTATACCACGGCTTTCGATTGTGGGGACTACCTGGCGATTTTAACAATTCTAGAAAGTTGTGTCCCCCGCAATGTGAAAGGTGGTCGCTGATCTAGTCGCGGATCGATGATCCGGCAATACCTCGCCAAATTTAGCACTATCGCTAGTGCTTTCTATTCGGCCCACCAATTCTAGGATCCATTAAAACCATGCATGGAGATGGCGCTAACCTTGGCGCTTGAACAAGAACACCTCACAGAGGATGATCTCTTGTAATTGATGGGGCGACCTGACGTCACTATGATGACATGTCATGGACGGAGGGGGTGACATGTGTCACTCAAATAGGTTGAATACATGTCCAAAAGTGCTTGAAATGAGTGTCATGTTTCAACGCTAGATGGATTCCACATGTCTCTCTCATTAGATGATGGCTGCAATGACTCCTCGATGGGTGCCAAGTCCTTCTAAGACTTCATATTTCGAGATTTTGAATGAAAGTATATATAACTCCCTAGAGTGCCAACTGAGAAGTGATTAGTAAAGCTTTATCACTCAATCAAACTTGGATTAGGCCATTTTACTCATTTTAATACTTTGGGATCTCAGTCCCGTGCTTTGTGGAGGACCAGTTTACCTAGATGGAACCTTGGAGCGACACTTCCCAGCCGACGCGGCGACCAACACACCGCGGTTGATGTGTCTGTGAGCGAAGGTGACACACGCCACTTGGAACAAGTGGATGATAGCGTCCAAAAGGCATTCCTAACCGAAAGTGCCGCTCACGGCCGTGATGGACAGTGGGCAAAGAACTAAACCCGGCAAAGAAAACACTTTGGGAATTTTGCAAACAAGGAGGGAGAAAAAATTCTGAAGCTTTGGAGTCCAGAGCATAATATCCGAGCTGCCGACTGAGGACACGCGATAGAGAGATCCATGAACTCTACGAGAATTTGTTCCAAGGGAAACCAAAAAGAGAGGAGCCAAAAACTCCCGAAACCCGAAATGGCAAAGAAAATCAAGGATCGTGATGTTGAGACAGACACGGGTAAAGATCCTCACAGACTGAAGCGGTAGGACGAGGATTCATGGACCGAGATTTTCTAGAGCAATCAAAGATATAATGGTTGAAACCTAACCGCTGATGGCATGGACGCTACGCGTAGATCTATGCACTCACGAAAAAGCATTTCATAGAAAACGAGAGGAGAAGTGCCAAAATTCCCAAAACCCGGATTACTGAAGTAAATCATGATCGCTCGATGGAGAAGGATGTGTGGCACCTAATCTTTAACTACACGCGATCATTCGGCACTAAAACTCACACAACTTTATAATTCTAAATGCCCGAGGGTCGCTAATCTAAACTTCATTAGGATTCATCGTTGAAAACTTAACCTGCTTGTTTGTTTGCTTTGAGCCCACAATAGATCCTCGAGCATTGTGCTTCATGCCCCTGTTGCCTCAAAACAAGGACTTGGGATGACTCTTGTTGTGGGTCTGAAAAAATGACCAAGAATTCGAGACAAAACGATGGATGAGTAATCGCCCCTCCAAGAAAACAAAAATATTTGTGTTTGGGACTCACGCACACAACTAAGGGGAAACCGGTGTCTCAAATGGCTGAAATGAATTTATCAAATGAGGGAAGATCTCTAGGACTTGAAAAGTGGAAGAGAGAGAGATGAGGTAAGGGTATAGACTTAGGTGGACAACAAACAAACACATAAGACCCTTGACAACTTCATATGATAACACCTCCCTAAAATGGGTTCCATATAGAGGAGGGCAATAGTGAACTCCATCCTCAAAGAATTGTCTCGCGGCACCCAGATATGCCTTCATTACAATCAAACACCTTTAGATGTGTAAATGGTTTGGTGAATTTGTGACATTCAATGACACCCAATGGGACTTTGTCTTCACTGCTAGATGCCCCCGACCCTCCTCACTTATATAATTCCAACAAGAACGTGACCTCCAGGTGACCATGAAACGAAGTGCTTCATAACCCCATTCATCATTCCCACCCACATTTGTAGTAGTTGTACAATTTTAAAAGCCCCATGGTACCATGCAGACTTCGATCCCTAGCAGAGATTCAAGCATACTGTTAGCACTACGTAGATTCTATCCTGAGATTCATGTATATTGTTATGTAAGTTTGTACTCATATACACTCTAATACACTTTAAGTGTATTGTTAGCACTGTAGATTTCTTTATCCTATACCTAAGTATATATTGTTATAAGCAGGCTAATATTGACAATTGCATACAAAATTGCATGATTTACTTTTTTGTTCTTTGTTAATCTCCACAGCTCATACAAATTTCAACGCTTCACGTAGTGGCAATTTATTTATTTATCAATGATTAATCTTTTTCCCTCTTTTGCATATATATAATAATAATTAAATGGTTTCAATGAAAGGTAACACGGATTTATTTATTCATTAAGATAAGGCACGCGTTGAACCGTCACTTGTCAAGGGGAACAATGCCCCAACAACAAATAAGCTTATAAATGGAAAGATTAATTCGTCTATAATTTTGTTGGTTATTCAGTATAATTTAGTTTGTTGTGACGTGGTGTTTTATTTATTTATTTATTTACATCCTAACATCCACGCCGACTTTTCTTTAAATAGTGAGGGCGACAAGATGGTTAAATTATTGTTGTGTTTCATTTTCAAGCTATGTTGTTAAAAAAAGTAATTTATCACTGCCACATAAAACATCAATCATAATAATGTTCAGATGTATTGTGGGATGAAAATCTATAAACTCTAAAATATAAATATAATATATTGTTTGAGGTAGACTAATTGTTTGTAACTAATTTCTTTGTTTTGGCAGAAATCCTGGGCGATGCTGGGATATCGCATTCAACTTCACAATGGTTAAAACATAGGTTGAATACCTCAAGGAATATATTACTAGGCTTTAGAAACATGAGACTAGCACTAGTTAGATCGTAAATAAAAAAGCATGCATAGGTCCATTAGATTTATGTTAGGAAATTTATTCAGAATGCCACCAAGATTCGAAATGACATTTTGTTGGGAGTCGAAGTTGCATTACCTTTGGCATAAGGAAAAAGTGTTGAACAAGATTTTTTAATAATAAGTAACATTCAAAAATAAAACAAAATGAGGAAATAAGTCAATATCAAAGCCAACGTAGTCAACCTTCAAACCTTGAATTAGAAGATGCCACATGGAGGGTCCTAAAACATGGTTTGAATTTTGTGATAGTTTCGAGGAAAATTCCAAAAATTGTATGGTTCCTCGAATTTATTGGTTACCAAAAATTGACAAAGAACATGCCCCATTGAGATAAAAATTGACAAAGAAAATTGGTTGCCAAAAATTGACAAAGATAATGCTCCATTGAGACAAAAATTGACAAAGAAAATGCTCCATTGAGACTCATAGTGAATACCATTCGTTTAACCACATACAAATTAGCGAAACGCCTTAAGTGTAATCTGATCTAAACACACTTCTCTAACTCCATTCGTAATCTGATCTAAACATACTTCTCTAACTCCATATGTGTGTTGTGCACAAAGATATGCCTAAACTATTTATCATATGGATGTGATCCAATGTTAATATGGATAGGTAAAGGCAAAAGTGTTTATAAAGGGTGTTGAGGTCAAAGGTCTTCTAAGAAAATAGAGGAGTAGTTTATATGTGGAGGAGTGGAGTAAGTTACCATACATTCTCTAGAGATGATTTGAGATATATTGTTTTACATGAAGTAAGTATAAATTGAAAATATGTCATAGGTATGAGGGAGTTAAGCGATCACATTCTTCTTCAAAATGTGAGGACATAATTGCCTCATACTTTTTGTATTTTATTGATAACAATGGTTTATCAAGACGATTTTAATCAATAATCAAAAGTGGAAATAATTTAGATTTGTATTGAGTTCATCCTATTTCTCTAAGATGAACATATTTCATTTAACTATAAAAAATCTTAACTTAAGGTTGCATAACGAGTAAATTATTATAGGTAAAATAACTTAAAGTTGCATAAGGGATAAATTATTATAGCTAAAATAATAAAATAAAAAACCAACTTAAGGTTGCATAAGAAGAATTCATTATAATTAAAATAATAAAAATATGAATTATGAGAGGGATTAATATGTTTCCTTATATCCCCGGATGGGGTGTCACTCGGATTATCAGGACAAGTGGCGGTTGAAGGTACAGGGAGCCATGGTATGGCCACGCATGCCAGGCATGTACCAAGGCCCATCACCCCACCCTCAGGATGACCGCAGATCAACTTCGATATGAAGGCATTTACGCTTCACGCCCTTTCACTGCAGGTAATTTCAAATGGCTGGCTATAATGGAGACGCTTAACGACGCTCATTCCGGCAGAGGCTCCTGGAAGTCACCTCACATTTCCCCGCGCGCAGCAGAGCCCCTCCCCCTGCCATTCTTGATCTACATTCTCGCGACTCCTCTTCCTCGATCGTTCCATGCCGAGGCCATTTGTGGTGTCCACGCTGGTGGGCGCTGCTGCAGGCTTCTCCCCGGACGCCCATCAGCTTCCCCACTGACATCTGACGAATTTTCATCCCAAAATTTCTTTCAAACCGCTTCATCTCCTCAGAATTTGCAGCCTCTGCATTTTGGCTCCATGGCCATTATCCCAAATACTTCACTTACTCTGCATAGGCTTCTCCCCAACCCCGAACCATCCCAACCTCCTGCCAGCAACTTCAGCCATGGCCAAGCCTCTCAGAGACAATTCAATACACACAAAGTACCGCCCTTGACAAAGCAATAACCCCGACAATCCCACACTGCACACCCTGGTATTCGAGCTGCGTCAGGAGGTTGTCGACTTGCACTTTCGGGTGGGGGTCACGGAGATTAAGGTGGCCGATTGTCTCCAGATCCTGGCTTCCCTGTGCGATGCTTTGTTTCCGAATTCAGACGTAGAGGTCGAAGATGAAGACCCCGGAATCGAGGGAGATGGAGTCGATGCTCAAGGATTATCAGGCAGCAAGGAGGAGGCTATGCGGGAGGATAGTGCCACTGCATCCGCATGCACTCAGGAGCAAGACAAGACAGGGCACTCTGCGCATGAACCAGTGGATCTTCCAGCCACATGGCCGACCTATCATCCAGGTGTCTAGTCATTCTGTACTTAGCTTCCAGGTGTCTTATGTCTAGGGCCTATAGGAATGCTTCAGACAAGTTATGCTCTATATATTTTGTTTATGGCTTAATAGCCCAACTCTCTTAACAGTCGGTCGGATCACTTCCTCCAGGATGTAAGCAACTGCAATCATGTCTGCATGACTTGGCACGTTGGATCTAGTTTTTTTGAAGTTCTAAATATAATACTCACTTTTATTTTATTAAATATAGTTTCTTTATATATATATATATATATATATATATATATATATATATATATATACATATATAATGAAAAAGAAAAGAAAAGAAAGTAAAGTTAAATTTTAAAAGGGTAGATTTATTATAGTTAAGATAATGAAAATATTAATTATGAGAGGTATTGATATAAATATTCACATTTATAGATATATAAAAAGAAAAGAAAGTAATAAGTTAAGAATGTCGTAGTCTAAGCATTCTCCTATATGTTTTCATATTTTTGTGATATTTTTCTGGATATTTGTTTGAAATCCGATCAAAAATTGTTGTATTTGCATATTTGAGTGGTTAATTCTGTGTAATCCCAGTGCCTTAAGGGTTTTCCAGCACCTGTTAATTCATTTATGCATTCAGAAATGCAATTTAAAAGAACAAAAAATTATGGATTCCGCATAAATTTAAGGTACAATTCAAATGAATGGAAAAAAAAAACATAAAACAATTAGACAACGCTGCTAAAACACACAACTTGAGGGGTCTAATGGTTAAGAACATGTGTTTCCAGAGGTCAGCAAGTTCAAATCCAAAGAGGGGTAGGGTATGTATACCTCTGGATTTGAACCTGTGACATCTTAAGAGGAAACACATGGGGGTCCCTTGTCCCACAAACAAGGGTCTCATACACCAAAGGTGTCCTTTATCCCACAAACAAGGAATCTCATATAAAATTATTATTATTATAAAACATATAATAAATGAAAAAAGAAAAAGATACTAAGTTAAAAATTTTAATATGTTGGGAAAACATATAATAAAATGGAAAAAATCGAAATAAATGTCACTTGGGTTAAGGAATATTAATTTATTATCTAAAAGAAGATAGTACAGTTATAAATGGGTGGTCATAATGTGGGATCTAGAGTGTGGGTTGATAAACTTGCATTTATTACACCTATCAGATAATATTCAAACTTTAGAGTTATAAAAGAGAAGAGGCACACTTTAGAGTTATAAAAGAGAAGGGGTAGAGAAGAATGGAGAGCTTATGATGTGGGAACTTACTTTGAGAAATATCATAGAATTTATAGATATTGGGAGCATAGTTCACATAATTGATTACTAAGAATTCTATAGTCATTTATACTTCATCGGGATCGTGCTTGAAGGGTCATGTATTTGAAGAGAATTTCTAAATTGGAAAGAGGTATTAGTTAGTCATTAGTTTTGGCAACTAAAGCACTTGTTGAGCAAAAGGAGTAGGCAATGGTTAAGTTTTCTTTGATCATTTTTAGATATTCTTCATGTCTATTAAATTAATGATTATTGGATTTTTCTTATTAAATGTTTTCTCATTTAATTTAATTATTGTTCTTATGAAGTTGTACATTTATCATTGACCCATTTAATGTGGAAGAGTAATAATTACTTTTTAAATTATTTAAGATAGAAATTAAGTTATAAGGATAGTTATTACTTACATCATTGTAAAAAGAATTTCAATATCATTTATGTTTTTATTATTGTTCTTATGAAGTTGTACATCTATCATTGACCCATTTAATGTGGAAGAGTAATAATTACTTTTTAAATTATTTAAGATAGAAATTAAGTTATAAGGATAGTTATTACTTACATCATTGTAAAAAGAATTTCAATATCATTTATGTTGCATGTATTTAGTATATCACATATTTATAGTTGTACTTAGAATTAAGGAATCCTAATTTATTAATTAGGTAAGACTGGTTTTAGAATTTAAAAGAATTTCAATATCATTTATGTTGCACATATTTAGAACATATCATAAAAAATTATAGTAGTACTTAGAATTAAGAAATCCTAATTTATAATTAAGCAAGATCGGTTTTAGAATCCAAGTCTTATGGACATCTTCTTTTCAATGAATGTATGAGTATTCTATAAAATTTTATTTATTTTTTACAATGAATATATGAGTATTTTATAAGATTTATATTTTTTTTTACAATGAATGTATGAATATTCTATAAAATTTTATTTATTCACAAAAGAGAAAATGGTTCTTATACACACAATTTAGGAAGATATTTCATATAAATAACTTAAACAATTTAAAATGTCTTTCCATAGAGGGAATGGTTCTCATGAACATAACTTACAAAGATCTTATATATAAATAATTCAAACAATGTTTTGCCGAATGTTTACATTGTAAAAAATTGTCAAGTTTGCTTAAAAATGGGAAACATTTCAAAGTTTGCTTTCTTGTAGTGAGATAATGTGGTCTTATTAATCCCTGCCCTTCAGGTTGTAGGGATTATAGTAATCATATTTTCTAATGATATTAGTTTGGCACGGAAACTGATGAGCTTAGATTGTTTTAAAGCTAAGTTTTGGTGAACTTATACATTTTTCACACTCTCATTTTATTTTTTTAACGTAGGTTTTAAGTTTGAGGCCTTATTTGGCCTCTTCCTGAGGCACAACCCTGCATTGTCCATGGATTCCTTACTTTAAAGGACATATTTAGGTATTAATTTTTCCCAAGTGAAGTGATGCTAGAAATGAATCTAGCATTACTTATTGACATTAAATGTTTAAATGTTTGTTCCATGCATAAACCCATAAACCATATCTCATAGTGCATTTTCTCAATTGCCACGTACACAAGCATGCAAACTCTACCACCTACACAAGCATGCAAACTCTGCCACCAGCATGTAAACGTGTTGGTTCGGTTCTATATTCTTTAGAAAAGCACCTGGTCTATCTGTGAACACAAAGCTAACTGAACCAACGCCTCTTATTTCTTCCTGCATTTTCTTTGGTTGTACAAGATAATAACTATTTATACATTAGACCTCTAAAAACTCATAGCTCAATAAATGGAGATGGTGACTCGTTTTTGTTGCTTTGTTGGTTGTACAAGCTGATAACTATCTATACAATAGAGCTCTGAAAAATAATAGAGAAACGGCTAGAGTTGGTGACTCATTCTTGTTGCTTCATTGTTATTGTTGGATATTGAGACTCGATTATGTTTCTTGGTTGTTATTTCTTGGTGTAGCTAGAATCTTATCCATATGCATTTTCCACTACTTCTGGTCTAGATACACAGTGAATATCAATTTTATTCATTAGAATGAAACAAATAAGTACAAAAATTTTGTGAACATATTCAAGAAATGGCTTTGAATATCATTGATTTTGTTTCTTCAGTTATTGTTTTCACTTCCCCAAATTGTTCATTTTTGTTTAGAAATGTTCAAAAAGTGTTCAAGTTTGTTCAAGAAGACATCAAAGTTATACAAAGTTATATCTTTAAGTATAATATGTCCATACCTTGATTTTTTTATTTTTTCCTTGCAATTGAACAATTTGTGTAGATGATCGTTGTAGCTCTATTCCTGTAACAACCCCAAGTCGCTACAACTATATGCGATGCAATGCAAAAGCAATTTTTATTTTCTTAAGAAGGAAGGAAACAACGACAACAATTAATCACCACAACTTGACGATGAACACAACGCCCACAAATCAGGCAACAGACAACAACGACCCAGCATATTGGAACATCATGCAACTGGACAAAACAAGCGAAATCGATTGGACAAATAAAACGAATAAGAAATGGGACAACATCAAGATCAACCAGACGCAACCAACATCAAATGACACAGGCAACTTGAACCTTCACGAAGAGTGAGGAACAAGCACAAACAAAATTTATAGCACAAGTACCAACATCAATTACAACGAACATTACGCCCACATCAGGAAGCACATGACTCTAGCTAGGTTATCATTCGCTTCTATCAATCGAGGCGCCCAATGATCCCCTCATCAAGAATCATGTCGTCACAAGGCGGTAGGCCTGACAGTAACCAAGGCGCAACATAACATATTTAGACCAATAACCCAAGAAAAATCCAACGCGCTAGGAGACCGAATTAATTGTTAGAAAAAAAAAATGAAGACTATACCCAAGCACCCAATCGACAAGTCAACAAGATGCAAGGGAAATATGAGTACTATAACAATCATACATCACCTTAAATTCCAAATCAATCCTACATCAACATGGTTAATGGCGCAAAGGAATCTAATCTTTAATCAATCATACCTCACATTAATTTCCTGAATCCATATAAGTCGTACATTCCTTAAACTGATCCTTCCTTACCATTTATGGAATAACTACTTGTTTTTTTTTTCATTAAAAAGTGAACTAAAATATGCACTTAACATAATCAATACTAATCCTAGTGTAGTGAGGAATGTAAAGATGAATTACACCATGTTCGCATAGTAAGATGTATATTCTCTTATATGTACTAGTTATTCCATGGTGATGCTTGACTACATCAATCTGTACACATTAAAAATAATTATATTCAAAACAAATAGTTCATTATAACTATTTTCCAATTCCAAATATCAGATAAGTATTTTCCTAAGGATGAATCCATTATAACCAGACAAATCATGTACATCTATTTAGCTTGTTGATTTAAAGTAAAAGGTGATTCTTATAAGAACTGTATTGTTAGCCAAAGAATGGGTTACGAATTATTTTCCCTCCAATTTTTCTATACATAAGAGGGGGCCAATTGTCTCCGGGAGTTTTTTTTTCATCAATGATTTATACCAATTGATAAAAGAATTTTCAGTTTCAATCAATAAATATATTTGCTCAATTTAGTCAAAACATTCACTTAATAAATCTATCTATGAAACAAGTCTTTTAAAACTGAATTCATTATCTTTTAAAACTGAAACCAATATATCATTGTCTTTTAAACAATATAATTCGTTGTCTTTTAAAACTGGAACAAATATATCGTTGTCTTTTAAACAATATAATTCGTTGTCTTTTAAAACTGGAACAAATATATCGTTGTCTTTTAAACAATATAATTCATTGTCTTTTAAAACTGGAAAAAATATAATTCGATGTCCCTTAAAACTGAAACAAATATAATTCGTTGTGTAAATAACAACAAATATCCATAATTAAGGAACAATAAAATCCATAACCAAAATGTTGTGTAAAAACCGGGTGAAAATCGTTGTGTAAAACGCCAAGAAAAATGCCCAGGGGCACTACCTGTGCTGGGCAAATCGCCAAGTAATTCGTTGTGTAATTACATTTAAAAAGAGAATTTAAAACTCTATAAAAATTTCATCTCTGCCAGGCGAATTCGTTGTGTAGTTACCTTTAAAAGGGAATTTAAAACTCGATGAAAATTACATCTCAGGCTGGCAAATTTACTATCTAGATTTGTTGTGTTTAAAGCATATATATAGAGCATAAAACCCATTGTCAGACATATGTATAGATTCGTTGTGTTTTATTATAAAAACAAACGCAGAGATTTTACCATTCCAAAACGTTGGGAATTATATAAAAAAAACGTAAAGATTTACCATTCCAAACGTTGGAAATCATTATTAAAAAAAACACTGAGTTTAATTAGAGCTTAATAAATAAAAAACGCAGAGTATAATCAGATTTTAATCAATCAAAGACGCAGAGTTTAATCAGAGTTTAATCAATCAAAAACAAAGATTTTAATTGGGGTTTAATCAACCAAAAATGCAGAGTTTAATCGGGGTTTAATCAATAAAAAATGTCGAGTTTAATCAATCAAAAAAATGCAAAGAGACCTGCACAAATCGTGGAGAAAAATGCATAGATTATTAATGCTATTCGCTGGAAGAAAAAAAACGTAGAGAGACCTGCACAATCATGGAGAAAAATGCATGGATTATTAATGTTATTCGCTAGAAAAAAAACGCAGAGAGAAATAACTCTGAACTTTGAAGGGTGGTTTCGATGCGCCTAGCATGAATTCGCTGGGCTATCAACCACAAATCTTCACAGAGTATGGTAAACAATAAACGCAGAGCATCAAACGTAGAGAACCAAACAACTCTGAGAATTAACGCAGAGAATCAATGCAACTCTAAGAATCAAACGCAGATAAACAAACGATGGTGGACTAGAGAGAATAAATGCCCAGGAGAGAATTCTTTGTTGGGAAGGGAATGATCCTACAGTTATTATCCATGCATAGGAAAGCAGGGAATTTGAATCTAAGTCTTAAACAACGGAGTGAAGAAAGACGATTCGGCTCCTGGCCAACTGCTCAGGCATAGATTAATAACTTAAAGGATCACGAAATAGAGGATAAAAACACAAATCTGCATCCAGATCTTCTTCATGGAGAAGCAAGTAATGAAATAAAAGCACAATCAAGGAGTAAAGAAAACGCAGACAGGAGATACAAGATCCAGGCAAGGTTTTTAATCTGGGGCTCATTCTTAGCCACGTGCAATAGACAATGACTCAAAAATAAAGGATACTGTGGATAGAAAGGGTTCATACTGAATGAATCAAGTAACAAGGGGATTATAATTACCGTAGAAACACATGTGCAAGGAAATCTCTTGGAAATGAAATCTTCATCCGGGTACAGTAAAGTAAACAAGTGTAATTTAAATTTCATTACAAGTAACAACTTTAACAAGCGTACCTTATCCAAATGAGAATGCTCTGAAGTTGTTGTCCCCCGCGCGCTCCATCCAACTCCCGCTTGCCAATC
>SNQJ01S0000686.1:65997-85848 GCA_010110895.2 Picea sitchensis
CATTCCATAATAGCCTCGACCTTTGTTGGATCCACAACGATACCTTCGTCGGAGATGACATGCCCTAAGTAATGAATCTTCTATTGATAAAACGAGCATTTGGACAACTTCCCATACAATTTGTTCTCTCGTAGACACTTTAGTACCAAGTGCAAGTGCTCTTCATGATCCTCCATCGTGCGAGAGTAAATCAAAATATCGTCAATGAATACTTGGACAAACTTGTCCAATTATTCGCAGAACACCCCGTTCATCAAACTCATAAATACCCCTGGGGCATTCATCAGTCCAAATGGTAAAACAGTAAACTCATAATGTCCAAACCTCATCTTAAAGGTTGTCTTAGGGATGTCGTCCTCCTTGATCCATAACTAGTGATACATTGATCTCAAGTCTATCTTTGAAAACACCATCGCGACTTTCATCTGATCAAATAGATCATCATTACTTGGCAACAGATATTGATTCTTGATCATTTCCTTGTTCAATTGACGATAGTCAATGTAGAGTCTCCACGACCCATCCTTCTTCTATATGAAGATAACAGGCGCACCCCACGGTGACACACTCGGAGGTATAATTCCTAGGTCCAGCAACTCCTTCAATTTCATTTTCAACTCCTGTAACTCTAGGGTCGACATCCAATAAGGATTTCGTGCAATCGGTTCAGTCCTCGGTTTTAGGTCTATGGTAAATTCCAATTCCCTCTCCGGCGGCATCCCAAGTAACTCCTCAAGGAATACATACGCAAACTCTCTCACCACCGGAAGGTGTTCTAGACCTTCTGCTACTCCCTTCTCGTTTAACGCAAGGATCGCATAAAGCTTGCATCCCTTGCGCATGCTCTTCTGCAGCTGCAGGGAAGAGATGAACCTCATGGAAACTCCCTAGTTTCGACCTACAATCATGCGTCTATGTCCCTCATCATTAACCAAGCTCAATCGTTTCTTCTTAGATTTGAGTATCTCCTCAAGTGTCCTCAAAGAATAATTTTTCTCAGTGTGCGCAAGAGCAGGATGTTACAATTCCTTTGCTTAAGATACGGTTTAGCTACCTTCAATGTTGAACAAGTAGCAGTAGCAACATGAGAAGCAATTCCTTGCAGCCTTGTGTCAATCACATCAAATCCACGAAGACTCGGGTTATTAGCTGGACTATTTTTTTTGTTGCAATGCTATAGTATCTCTTGTATTAAATCTTATTGACACTATGCCTCTTTTGCTTCACGAGATTCCCAAAAAATTATCTCTTGTATTTAAATCTTATTGAAACTATGCCTTTGTTGCTTCACCAGATTCCCAGACTTCCTCTTTGGTGCAAGGAATTTTTTTGTACTATATTCATCACAATCATGACCATGACCTCCCATCTTGTTCAGAAAAGGTATTCTTCGTTATTCTTTGCCCCATATCCCATACTTACTTGAAGCATGACCTATCGTTCATAAAATATATTATATGTTCTTCTTTGCTCCATATCCCATATAGAGGATCCCTCTGACCTGCAAATTTTCAATCCAGTCATTGAAATGGATGGATTTCTTCCCAAGCCCCCCTAGATAGAATTGTTGGAAAACAAAGGAGAAAAAAGGGATACGATGAAGCTCATCACTAACGAATCTCCATTCAAGCCAACTAAAGAGAAAGAGACATTATAAGTCCCGAAGAGTTTCATTGATTTATAAATTGCTAACGCTACCCGTGACTAAATCCTATACTACCTCTTTAAATAAATATCACAGTTGGATAAATCTGGTAATTGAGTCAATCAAAGAGCACCCAAAGCAAGAAAGGTTATAAGGTTATGACGCAGGCATGTACTCCTTTATCTTGAAAGCTAGGGACTTAAACTCTTTGTAGTTAGACTGGTCTAACTGAACTCGTTGTAGTGAGACTGGTCTGAACTAGTTGTAGTGAGATTGGTCGTACCTTTTGCGACTTGCAATGAGAGGAGGTAGTGACAAACATTTTTTTGAAAGCTTCCAATTACTTTTACAACTTTTTACAACGATCTTCATAATGGAAGAGAGCCCAACTAGAGATATTATTTTGCAGAGAAAAGAAAGAAGAATAATTGTCATGATTTCACTCATTGTCGTTGTAACTACTTCTAATAGCTAGAGAAGATGCACTTTAGTTGAAAGCTACTTAATATATAGTCTCCATTCCTTTTTAATATGAAATATGAAAACAGAAACTATCTCTTTATGAAGTCTTATTTAAACTATGTTGCTATTGATTGGGTGCCTACCTCTCTGTTAGAGTAGAGGTCCATGCACTCCACCTTAGAGTGAAAGCCAATAGAACCTATTTCATGTAGGTCTGGTAATCTCATTCATGCAGGTAGGTCCAGTTTGAGGTGCACCCAGAGAGGAGAAAAGGATTAGATGCTCGTCGAGTTCTTTAGTTTTTGGCCAACGAGATAACTCGACAACGTTTTTGTTTTATGTGAATGTGTATCTAGAGATAGGCCTTG
This sequence comes from Picea sitchensis, assembly GCA_010110895.2. Taxonomy (NCBI): domain Eukaryota; kingdom Viridiplantae; phylum Streptophyta; class Pinopsida; order Pinales; family Pinaceae; genus Picea; species Picea sitchensis. Next base: position 68,473 of record SNQJ01S0000686.1, read on the forward strand.
AATCATAGCCTAAAATAATATCTGTTAATAGGTCCACTATAGGTAAATTATTAGTTATGTCCTTTAATATCGTTCCTCCCTCATTAATCTTATAGACACGATATAAAACAGACCAAATTTTGCAAAGTTTGTGGTTGAACGTAAGCTAAAAAAAAATGTTTGAAAATAATTTCAAATCTAGCTCCATCTTTCACTCCAATTGAAAACAAAACTTAGAAGAGAGTGCTTGTTGGCCATAATACCAAGAATTTGGGACAAAGCTAGTAATTTCTTTTCATGGTGAAGGAATCTTTATTTCTTCTCCAACCTTACTGTGTTGTACCTTACTTGGTAGCCATCCTATGCATAACTTGATAGAGAGACTACGAAAGCTAGTCTGCAATAACCAGGCGATCGTGCATGGAAGTTGGGTGAGTACTTTGGAGTTTGGTTTATTCTTAGTGTTCTTAACAGACGGAAGATCAAACCCAAGTGAGTGTATTTCATGCAAACCAGATGGAGTTGATGCATAGGCATCACGCATGCAAAACCAGGTGGAAGTTGATGCACAACTATCCATGAACTTTTTCCAAATCTCCAAATCAGGTTCACGTCCGTATATTGAAACATGTGGCATGTTTCACCAAAGTTGGTTGGAAAGCCAAAGTTACTAGCATATGTCTTGTTCACTAGTCTCATAGACTTGTTCTTATTAAAGTTCCGTTGGATTTCGAAATTGGGATGTTGTATGATAGGAACGAGGTCTACTTGCAACTTAACCGTCATCCCTATGTACAATCCTTGATTCTTGATCGATTTGTAACCACCGAATGTGAGTTTGGAACGCGAGAATAAAGGGGGTCGATATTTATATTTTATTTTTACCTACAGTAATTTTGATACATGTTTGTCGTTTTCATGTTCTGGGTTAAAGGCGTACTGTTCTGGGTTCAAGGTGTGTTCGGACAACTGTAGTTTTCTCTTTTAAGGAACCCTGAAGCCAAGATGTAAAAGAGTAGATAATTTGGAATGGTGCTCGACACGCCAGCGTACTTGATGCCTTGAAACCCTCAATATTATCTTAAACACTACATAAGTAGCGATATTATGGATCATTTGTGAGTCGATCCCATGCAAGTGTTGTAAACGTTCTGCAACATCCACTGACTTATTGCCAATCATGGAATGTGGTTGATTCACATTGTAGTGACCAACCTGGAAGTAAAGATCTTCCTGATTCTTCATTGAACAAATGGACACGGTAGGGTTCAGTAACCAAGTGGAACTAAATCTTTGAAAACGTAGTGATTGAAATCCTTTTGTATTTATTGATTTATCGCTAGCAAACTTGTTCAATCGCTTTCACTACCTATGTTTTTTGTTGTTCAAGTGTTCAAATGAAGCTTAAAAGATTTAGGGCACACCTACTTGGCCCATTGCAAATCACCACCTTTGGGAGCATATGTTCGTTATTTGCGAGGCTCGATCCCACAACCTGTGCAGTTGACGGATTCCTTAGGTAAAAAATTGGAGGCTTAATAAAATTTTATGTTTCCTAACAACCATTTAGGCGTAGGGAGGGCGTATTTAAGGTGTGTACTCATAAGCTTAGATTATTAAACCACCAAAATTTTACATTCGCCCCATTCTTTGAATTTTGAAGTTATACTGCCCATGCCTTCCTTTAATTCCAAGTTAGGGTTTTTCTCCCATGGAAAATATTTTCACGTTAACTTTGTGAATTATATAGCCAAATGCCTCAAAAGTCTGCCACATGGTGTAAATTAGCATCTCCCCATCTCAGCTTCCGGAAATATTATTAGTGTTAAACTCCATTTAAAATATTATTCGTGCTTGAGTTTGGTTTTGAGAATCTGTTGGCCAATTGATGAGAATGAACGACCATTGGTGTTAGGACTACCAGCTTAACTTCGTTTTTTACACAAACACATTCCGTTAGCACTGACTTATTTTGGTGTCTATGCGAATTTATGCAAAAATATTTCTAATGTTTAGAAGGTTTGGATAACGTAAACGCTCGCAGGTAATAGGTCGAAGTTCGAAAAGAAACCATGGCTATTAAATTCCATTTGGTCTTCTCATCTTAGTGAATGAGGTTATTAAAAGTTGGTTGATAACAAAGAAAACCCACATACATGGCTATTTTTCACTATATCGATGTCCATACAAAATATTTTTTAATGACCCTACGCAAAATAACGTATGTGCACAAATTTCGATAAATGAAATTTATTAATGATTATTTAAATTACATCTCTATTTAATATATTCAAAGTTGTCTACCATTTTATAAGTTTTTGTGTGGTGACAAAGCAAAACAACAAAGTCCTTTACCTTATGTGCAGGGACTTCTCCCTTGTTTGAGTAGCAAACATTCCAAAAGGGCTCCTTCTTTTAATTTTTAAAGTTAAACTTTTTTTCTTCCTTCTTGTAGTGAGATCATGTGGTTTTATTTTATTTTATTAGCAACATTCCAAAAGGGGTTCCTCTTTTAATTTTTAAAGTTAATATTTTTAAATGAAAGTAAAATTTAAGTTACAAGGTAACTTAGGTTTAAATACAAATAAAAAAAACCATAAATATATCAAATTACACTTTTTTAATTTTTAAAGATAATCTTTTTAAATGAAAGTAAAATTTAAATTACAAGGTAACTTAGGTTTAAATACAAATAAAAAAATTAGTTAAGTTAATTTTCATTTGGTGGTTCGCAGCTCTCTGAATCGTGTACTAGGGTTTCTGCAGCTGCCCAGCGCCGCGCGGGGTCCTTCTACAGCCTCGTTGGGGCTCATGTCGCGCAAGGAGGGAGGGTCATCGAGCGCCTCCTACATCCATGTCACGGCAAATGGAAATACAGCAGAGGAAATAAAACGGCCGGCATTCGAGCCACCTCCCGACCTGCGCTCAAAACTGATGGAGGAAGGCACTTTCAAGGATCGTGACATGGATATCGACCCAGCGAAGGAGACCAGCCCCTCTTCCTCTTCCTCAACAGCTCTTTGGTTACCTGGTAAGTGCATTCCACAAGCACCACAAGCTCCAAAATACGTTATTATCTCACCACGAATAGAAGAACAAAAGCAGTACATGAGGGATTACGCCTTAGTTGGGAAATTTCTGGGGCTTTGGCCTGCCGAGAGGGATCTGATTAAATGGATCCAGTACTGGTGGAAGCCAAAAGGACATTATGAGTTGCAGCTGGGTTCCAAGGGGTTTTTTACAATCATATTCCATAACCTTGAGGATCGCAACCGTATCTTTGATGGGGGGTCCTACTTTTTCAACTCTGCAGGTCTCTTCTTGCGGTTTTGGACCGAAAAGTTCAGCCCGGAGAAAGAGGACTTTGCACATGCACCAGTATGGATCCGACTATACTCTCTCCCACAAGATTTCTGGTTGGAAGAAGTCCTGGCAGGCATAGGCAATACCATTGGCATTTATGTCAAATCCTTGGAAGCCACCAAGCAGAGACGCTACACCTCCTATGCACGAATATGTGTCTACCTGAACATTGCTAAACCACTCCCAGGTTCCATCGTATTGGAATATCAAGATGAATATTGGATCCAGACCATTGACTACGAACACATTTTGTTCCGGTGCAGGAAATGCCATGAACACGGTCATCTATTCCGGGAATGCCCCCTCAATGCGGTCCAGAAAGATGGACTCTCAGAAAATGGCAAGGACAAGGAAGGAAAATATAAAGATGGCTTTGTACAGCAAGCTGGGAAAAGGCGCCCAGGAGGAAAGAGACAACCTGCCCAAATAAGTAAAGATCTCTCTACCCGTAATAAGTTTGTCGTATTACAAGACCAACCAGAGCACATGCCCACCACTGTGACCCCGAGCGCGCCCCCCATGAATCTGGGGCCTCACGATCCGGGTGCAGAAACGGGCACCCCCCAGCAGAGTAAGGAACCTGATCCCCTGCATCCAAGTGGAGTTCCGAGCACACAGGAGCTACAGGAGACAGAGGAAGGCGATGTCGAGATGGAGCTGGAAGAAAACGACCTAGTTGGAGTGGACTTGGAGCACCTGGAGCACGCGTATAGACACCAAAAACTCTATACCATTCCCAGAGACCAACTAAGAAAAGTACACAAGGTTTTTCTCAACTCTTCAGCCGGATCATCAGCCCGCGCCAGTAAAGCCTTAGGAATCTAGAGCACACAACCAAAAAACCCAGGTAAAGCTCAGAAAGATGAGAAAAAAAGAGGACGAAAATCCACTAACAAGCTCATACAGGAAATAGGGAACTATATGGTAAACTCGGGACAAATTCACCTGATCTTGGATAGTTTTCCCCCGCTCTCTACCCCTCCGTCGGTATGAAGATCATCTCTTGGAATATTAGAGGTCTCAATGGATGTAGCAAGCAGAAAGTGCTACGGGATATGATCATAACAGAAAAACCGAACATCGTCATGTTACAAGAAACAAAATGCTCGTTAGAAGACATAGATCGGCTCCTTCCATTTTGTTGGAGGCAAGGGAGGGTGGCCTCTATAGACGCCCTAGGCACTACCGGGGGCTTAACTGTCCTCTAGAACACCAATGAGGTGATTATGGAAAACTTATTTGCCACTAAATGGTCCATCACAGCGGTTTATAGATGCATAGGCTCAAACAGGCCTGGATGCCTGACCAATGTATACGGTCCAGCCAATCCGAGGGACAGGCCAGACTTCCTTCGCAGCCTGCATAACACATACACTCTAAAACAGCACAATAACTGGATGATTGGGGGAGACTTTAACATCATTCGCAGTCTGGAGGAGAAGAAAGGAGGCTCCAGACGACTGGAGCGAGACTCTGAGGTCTTCAACAATCTCATTGATGATCTTCACCTTGTGGATATGGACACTAGCAACAGCACTCACACTTGGACAAACAGAAGAACAGGGACACAACAAATCGCCTGCAAGCTGGATCGCTTCTTCATCTCTGAGTCCCTTATGCTGGAGGGAACAGCCATGGAAGCTACCATTCTCAATCTCCCCGGCTCAGACCACTGGCCCATACAGCTATGGATGGACGTCCCAACAACACCTGGTAAGAAACCTTTCAGATTCGAGCAGTTTTGGTTGGATCATCCGGATTTCCAGGCTAACATACAAAACTGGTGGAAGGAGGCTGAAGTCCAGCATGGCTCCAAAATGTTTAGATTCCAGCAAAAATTAAAAAACTTCAAGCACATTCTTAAGCACTGGAACAAGCACACCTTTGGAAATATCTTCGATGCCCAGAAGAAGCTGAGGGAACAATTAGGCCAGATTCAGTATCAAATCAGGCAGCACGGGTAAACTACTGAGCTTAAAAACCAGGAAATGGAAGTAACCCAACAGCTCGAAGCCAGGAGAAGACAAGAGGAAATTCTTTGGAAGCAGAAATCGCGCATCTAGTGGCTCAAGGAGGGAGATCGTAATACAAAATTCTTTCACAGGACTGTCATCCAAAGACGGCACTCCAATAAGATTACGCATCTTATCTCAGACGAAGGAGAGTCCATTACTTCCCATGAGGACATGGAGAAAACCTTGATAGACTACTTTCAAAATCTCCTCAGCGAACCCCTCCCGGATAGAAGTGAGGCCATAAACAAAATCACAAGAAACGTGCCCTCCTTAGTCACTCAGGAACAGAACTCAGCACTTCTCCGACCTATTACGATTGAGGAGGTGGACGATGCGCTTCAGCACACGCCCAAATGCAAGGCACCTGGTCCGGATGGGTTCACAAGCGATTTCTTTCATCATTGCTGGACAATGATCAGGACGGAAGTATGGGAAATTCTGGAAGACTCCAGGGCTACTGGTCAGGTCCTCCAAGCCCTCAACGCTACTTTCCTCACCTTAGTCCCCAAGGAAGGAAATGCACATCATCCTCAGCAATTTAGACCAATAGCCTTGTGTAATGTCATCTACAAGCTTCTTACAAAAGTCATTGCCCGTAGGCTCAAATCTATCTTACCAACAACCATATCCCCAGAGCAATCAGGGTATGTAGAGGGCAGACAAATCTTGGACAGCGTCATCTTGGGTCATGAAGTAATCCACTCCCTACAAAAGACCAAGACTCCAGGTATGCTTCTCAAACTAGACCTTTCTAAAGCATTTGACAAAATAAGCTGGAACTTCATGCAAGAAATGCTCTTAGCCTTTGGCTTTGATCAGAGCTGGGTAAAATGGATCATGAATCTTACCTCTACGGCCTTCTTCTCTTTGCTTGTGAATGGAGTCCCATCCCGTCCCTTCTCCCCTTCCAGGGGAATCAGACAAGGAGATCCTCTCTCTCCCTTCCTGTTCATCATTCTTGCTGAAGGTCTCAGCCGCTCAATACACGCTGCAGTGGAAAACAACCTGTTGACCGGTCTTCCCCTGCACGGTATCACCCCACCTATCTCGCACAGCCAGTTTGTGGACGATACTCTCCTGATGGGCAGCCCAACGGCTCGTGAGGCCAATGCTATCCAGGAAATTCTCAGTTCCTTCTCAGAGGCCTCGGGCCTGGATTGCAATAAGGGTAAGTCCCAAATCTTCTTTTTCAACACACCCCCACCTATCCAGCGTCATATCTCTGCGATCTTAGGTTTTAGTCGAAGCTCCCTTTCGTCCAAATACTTGGGAATTCCCCTCATTGATAATGGCCTCTGAAACTCTTCTTGGGAGCATATGCTCGCCTCCTTCTCCAAAAGTCTTTCTTCCTGGACCTTCAGATTCTTAAACCTTCCAATTCGTCTTACTCTGCTCTGATCTGTTCTCCAGGCCCTCCCAATCTACCATTTCTCAGCTTTAGCCGCTCCGAGATTCGTCCTCTCCGCCATCAAAAATTTTCAAAGAACCTTCTTGTGGCACGGCATCAACTCAGGGGAGAAGATGGCGCTGGTTAGCTGGGACAAACTGTGTAGCCCAAAAGCACAAGGCGGCCTAGGCTTAAAGGACCCCTTCATAATGAATAAGATCCTCAGTGCCAAAATCTGGTGGCGCTGGTTAAAACATCCCAAGGATCTTTGGGCAAGGCTTTGGAGGAAGAAATACACCCCAACTATAACATAGAGAGACCTTATTAGATGGAGTGGGGACGACCCGGGCTCCCTAATTTGGACTGCGGCCAAGCAGAACAGACAGCTAGTAACCCGACATGCCTTCTGGGAGATCAGGAATGGCAGGACAACGCTTTTCTGGCATGACTCTTGGCAGCAATGGCCAGTCCTGGCTAAGGAGGATTGGGCCCGAGATATCTGCGCCCAAGCTATGAAAATGGGCCTCACAAGTGTCACTAGCTACTGGCAGGACTCCCCCCCGGAGGGCACCTGGCGACGCTGGCGCCTGGACAGAGGGCGCCTCAATTTAGGGGCACACGTGGACCTGGAACCTTGGCAAAAGGAGATGGTAAAAAGGAAAATACCCAAAAATGAGGGGGACGATATCCTCAGATGGGGACACCGACCGCAAGGCACTTTCAATACTCAGGAGGCCTACCTGCTCAAAACAGTAACGGACCCCATCCCAAACACGACAGCCTGGCAGAAACTGTGGAATCTTAAGCAATGGCCAAAGGTTACTCTTTTTCTCTGGCTAGTTCTCCATTCTAGCATTCTGACATGGGATAACCTAATGAAACGTGGCTTTGTGGGACCCTCACTCTGTGTTCTTTGTGGCGAAGCAGAGGAAACTCTGAATCATCTCCTCAATACTTGCCCCTTCACAGCTCAGATTTGGGACCAGGCGGCGCAAGTCATGTGCACCTCTAATCGAAATAGGGACAGCATCCAGGAAACGATAACGAACTTGAGGGATGAGGCCTTCCATTCTCCCATTTTAAACCGCATCTGGCAACTCATCCCAGGTTTTATCCTTTGGCAGACCTGGAAAGAGAGGAACAGAAGAATCTTCAAGCACCATTCCCTTCAGTGGCAGCAATGCTGGCACCTCTGCTGCAGTAATATCCGGGAGACGATCAACATTCAACAATGGTCTGAGGCAGATAGCAATGTAGCGCCCTCTGAATACCGCATCTTACAACAATGGGCGCTACATCCCCCCCTAATGACACACATCACCAGCCAACCCATGTTCAGCAGTCCATCTTATTGGTCTCCTCCTTCGGAAGGCTACATCAAGCTTAACTTCGACGGAGCATCGAAAGGCAACCCTGGAGATGCCGGCTACGGGATAGTCTTCCGCGACCATCGAGGACACATCTTGATCATAAGCACAGGTTCCCTGGGGCACTCAACAAATAACAGTGCAGAGCTTTGGGGTCTCCTCAATGGACTCCGCCTAGCCCGCGACAATGGATTTACTAAGCTTATAGTCGAAGGGGACTCTCAAATCATAATCAACATCTTGCGTCGAATGCTTAATGGGGTGCACCCAGATAGATTGGCGCCTAGTTGGAGACTCTCCCTTGGGCTTCAAATTCTCTCTGATTTACTACAGCCAAATCAATCCATCATCGCCTCCCACATCAGACGGAAAGAGAATCAAGTGGCGGATGATCTAGCTAACCTAGGCACCACTTGGAGTGGACCAGAACTTCTCTGCGACTCTAGCAGGGACTCGGATCACCCCATCCTCCAACGGTGTATTCGCAGGGCTGCTAAGGCAGACAGCCCCCCGGATGGGGTGTTATCAATGGCCACGGGGCATACGGAGGAGGCTGGCATCAGCCCATCGAGCACGAGGACACGTGATATGCTCGTGCCGAAACCCATCACCGCCCTCCAGTATTAATTTGATGCAGCCAGCCATTAAGGTTTGTACGCACGCAATAAAGGTTTGTGTGCTTCCGCTCTCTTTGGTTTTCCATAACAGGACTCTCGCGCAGATGGGATTTTCATTTGTTTGCTCGGTTCATAGTCTTCGAACCAGGGGTGGTGAGCGTTCCCCTGCATGCTCTTCGGTGGACCTCACTCACTTCCTGTGGCTCCTCGTTTGCTCTCATAGTCTCCACGTCTCCTGCGAGTCGGCTTACCTCATCCCTAATCTTGTTTCAATGCCTCGTGAACGAGGGAAGCCGCGACAGGGCTCTCCTTGGAGGCCCCGAAGGCCCTCCCTCTCGCCTCCTGATTCGCAGCCACATTCCATGACTTTGGTCTCCTGGTTAGCCAATCCACCTCCGCTTCAGGACCCCGCCTCAGCAGAACCGCTACCTGGAATCCTCCTCACTGCGAATCCACCCCGGAGCTCTGCAGAAGATCCCCCTCCTCCCCGCAAACCAAGCAATTATGCGCATCAGAATCCTGTTTCCAGCACGGGTGTGTAGCTTAGGGACAATCTTGACAACATTTACGACCTGGTGTTCGAGTTACGTAAGGAGGTCGACGACCTCCACTTCCGAGTACATTCTACCAACACCAAGGTGNACTAAGCTTATAGTCGAAGGGGACTCTCAAATCATAATCAACATCTTGCGCCGAATGCTTAATGGGGTGCACCCAGATAGATTGGCGCCTAGTTGGAGACTCTCCCTTGGGCTTCAAATTCTCTCTGATTTACTACAGCCAAATCAAGCCATCATCCCCTCCCACATCAGACGGAAAGAGAATCAAGTGGCGGATGATCTAGCTAACCTAGGCACCACTTGGAGTGGACCAGAACTTCTCTGCGACTCCAGCAGGGACTCAGATCACCCCATCCTCCAATGGTGTATTCGCAGGGTTGTTAAGGCAGACAGCCCCCCGGATGGGGTGTTATCGATGGCCACGGGGCATACGGAGGAGGCTGGCATCAACCTATCGAGAACGAGGACACGTGATATGCTCGTGCCGGAACCCGTCACCGCCCTCCAGTATTAATTTGATGCAGCCAGCCATTAAGGTTTGTACGCGCGCAATAAAGGTTTGTGTGCTTCCGCTCTCTTTGGTTTTCCATAACAGGACTCTCGCGCAGATGGGATTTTCATTTGTTTGCTCGGTTCATAGTCTTCGAACCAGGGGTGGTGAGCGTTCCCCTGCATGCTCTTCGGCGGACCTCACTCACTTCTTGTGGCTCTTCGTTTTCTCTCATAGTCTCCATGTCTCCTGCGAGTCAGCTTACCTCATCCCTAATCCTGTTTCAATGCCTCGTGAACGAGGGAAGCCGCGATGGGGCTCTCCTTGGAGGCCCCGAAGGCCCTCCCTCTCGCCTCCTGATTCGCAGCCACATTCCATGACTTTGGTCTCCTGGTTAGCCAATCCACCTCCGCTTCCGGACCCCGCCTCAGCAGAACCGCTACCTGGAATCCTCCTCACTACGAATCCACCCCGGAGCTCTGCAGAAGATCCCCCTCCTCCCCGCAGACCAGGCAATTATGCGCATCAGAATCCTGTTTCCAGCACGGGTGTGTAGCTTAGGGACAATCTTGACAACATTTACGACCTGGTGTTCGAGTTACGTAAGGAGGTCGACGACCTCCACTTCCGAGTACATTCTACCAACACCAAGGTGACGACTCTCCTCCATCTCCTGGCCTCCATGAGCGCGACCTTTCCCTCTCACCCGGGTGGAGACTCCTCGGCGGAAGTGCCCCATGCGACGACTCAGCTTGGCAACACCACAAAGCAAAGCGTAGAAGATGCTGGGACGTCATGCACCGCCAGTGAGATGGCAAGAGCTGCTTCAACAAGCCAGCAAAAGCAGATGGAGGCGCCAGTGGCCGAGCGAGCGATGGACAGCGTGAATACTGAGATGATTTGGGACTCGGGACTCACCTACTTAGAGGAAGAGTTGTGGCCGGGAGACCTCCCAGCCACGAACTGGGATTACCAGCCAGGTGTCTAATTATGTTTCAAAGGCAAATTTTGTCAGTCCTAGCTAGTTTTCTTTTGCAGTAATGCTCATACTTACTATCTTTTTAATCCTAAAACTGTTTAGCAAACTTCCTAGGCTGACTGGACTGGTTTCCCCTTTGTTGGGGCAGTCCAGTGAAGCCATACTGTCTATGGATGTAATCTGGCACTTTCACCAGTTTTTTGAAGGTACTTAATATATCATACTCTTACTTAAACAAAAAAAAAATACAAATAAAAAGAAAAGCATAAGTATATCAAATTACAACTATGTAATATAATTGTTACTGGGAAATTACTTATCAAATTTTGAATAAATTATCATTTGATTAAATCCTTTAAAATAAACTTGTTTAAATACACCAGGAAATTATTTATCAAATTTTGAATAAATTATCGTTTGATTAAATCCTTTAAAATGAACTTGTTTAAATACACCTTTTAATGTTATCATGAATAAACTAAGTAACAGATTTTTTTTATATCAATATCCAAATCAAATTGTGTTTTCGAAAATCATTTTCAACAATAAAATAAAATAATGGTATCAATAACTCTATTATTATTTAATATATTATCACAATAATGATGTAAAAAAACGAATTCAATTTTGGACCCAATCAACGACACACAAATACTAAAATTAATGTCATGAAATACATCCCATTTCTATAGGTCATTAAATGAAATACATCCCATTTCAATAGGTCATTGAGGAAGAAGCGTTTTTTAAGACTCTATTTTCAATGAGAAATCACTAAAAGCTTTGTGTTTCCTTATGAGTATTTCTCTTTAATATTAATCATATTGATTTCATATCTGTATAGTGTAGCGGCTTATCACATTTTAGCAAGCAATAAGCCTTTGTGGTAACAATTTGATTTACTACATGGATTGGTGGGTAAACACCTTAAGCAAATCATAGTTTATATTGCTCCAAATCCTTGGTACATAGATACAATTTAGCTACACAAAAAGGAAATACTTTTAAAATTCTAATTAACATTATTTTTAATATATTTAATTCCTGAAATCAAATGCTTTTAGAAGTCTATTTGATATTACTTTTGATACAGTTCCTGAGGTGTAGAATAGACGGTGACGGAGTGTTCTGTTGAGGCACTTCATGATGTGAAGTCATCGGTTTGAAACCTGTGGGGACACCAAAAATCCAGCCATGTTAAGGGTTAGTGTGACTCATGTCGGGTGTGATCTTTGAGTGATTTTGACAGCTTAGATGCTTCTGAGTCGTGGTTTCTTAAGCCACGAGCTAGTCCCGCAAGTCACGAACAAACTAGCAAACAAAAAAAGATATTACTTTTAATACATTTGGCCACTAAAACATGAGGATCAATGATTACAAAAAAACAATTTTTAATTGTTTTTATAGACACACTTTATGAAATATTCAAAGAAAAAATATTTCTTTCATAAACCCTCAAGACCAAGTGTGATTCGGATTTAGGAGCGGAACGAACTGATTAATAGACTGAATACAATAAACACAGAGATATGAAGAACAACACAAATATCTAGTAAACAATATCTTCTATTGAATAAATGAAATAGGCTGAAACTGTAATACTGCAGAACTGAAACACTTGCTTGAATGGTGGTAGTAATATCTGAGAAGAGATGTGGTTGCTACGCGCATACGTCTGAGCAGAATGATTACAATGAGGCTCTGGAGGCCTTTTTAACATTACTTATGAATGTCAAAACCCTAGACATCCAAAAACCTAACCCTAGGAGATGAAACGCCAAAAGTTATGTGGGCCCCTATGGGTAAGTTGGTACCTCAGCTTCTCGGGGTCGTAACTTTTTCATACGACCTCCGTTTTAGGCCTGTGATAGCCCATTGGAAAGTTGGCGCGTGATAGCCCATTGGAAAGTTATTTTCGAGAACTACACATTATGTCGTCTAACTTTGACTGCATGTACAGTTTAACTGTGGCGAGCCAAAAAAAACATTGTTTCGGGCCCCAAAACAGCCCTAGAAGTACAACAAGATGTGTTGACAACAAAACATACAAAATAAGACAGTTGGATTAAGTGGGGGGCCACCAGTATCCACTTGGAAGATGTGTAGGGATTCAGACAGTCCTAGAAGTGTACAACGCACAATTACAAATAAGTACAGAAGAACGTGTTGAACTAAAAACTGTTAAGAGGAGCCAGTTGGAATAGGTGGGTGGCCACAAATATCCACCTGGATCAAAGTGGATGTGAAAAAAATTATAAGGGAAAACCTACACTTTGATACAATACATAAAGTAATGTTGCCTTTCAAGATTTTTTTTATGGAATGAAGTTAAAAAAAAAAATATTATTATTAATATTTTATTTTAAAAAAATGTATTGAAAGAAGTAAGGTGTATTTTACAACTCATTGTAAAAGAAACACGTAATATCTATACTTATAGATTAAAATGGAAAAACAAATTAAAAATCAGAAAATAATGTGTTTTCAAATATCCAACGTTAACACACACACACACACATATATATACCTTGTTTGGTCGATCGACTCAACTACCTAGTCGACTACAACCTTTGGTCGACTTACTCTATTACATTGTTCCACTATTTAACCTAGTCAACTTAGTTGACTAGGATCCTCCAACATCTTCCCCGACCTCAAAGACTTCTTTATCCCAAAAAAGGTAGGAGATGGGCATAAAAAAATTGAAAAATGGAAATCTTCACTTATGGTTGATCTATTTGTATATCATTGGTCTTTGTTGACTTTGTTGTATGCAACGAATAATTCACTAAACTAATAGGGTTGAAGAACTCAAATATTGGTCAAGGAGGTTGCAGAGACGAGTGTACAACACCTACGGCAGTGTTTCTTTAACCACATATGTGTATACTTTGTAAATATGTGGAGCAAGTTGCACAAGTCAACTTTCAAAATACTCCCATTCTTCCACAGTCTGCTCTGTTGTAATATTCAAAATTTTCATTTCCACCAAATAACTCATCTTGTCCTAAATTGAGGTATCATGTACTGTAGTTAGGTCAGGATTATACTATTCTTACATATTGTGAACTTGTCAATGGGCATACCAAATGTGGTTTGTTTCCCTAGTAGCTTCCATCTATACAATTTTCCCCTACTAAAACCACTCTTTCTCTCCTGCCTAAAGCTCCTCTTCAATTTAATGTTCATGTTTCATCTATGACCCCAATGTATCCCAACTTCTAGCATCAACTCCAACCTTTCATTGATTATCCAATTCCAAAATTAATGTGTGTGTTACCTTTAATTTGTCACGGATATTGGCATATTAAGTCAGCCAATTTTTCAATACAATATTGATCATAGTAGCAATAGATTTTGCATCATGTAGCTATTGCTTGATTTCTTCAAAAAAATTATATTCACTATTCAAAATTGCTCCACCCTAGTGAACCTTCAACTACTAATTCTCAACTAAAATGTTTTGTTGTTAGTTGATCAAGTTTTTCAAGTAGTCAACAAGGTTAGCCGGTGGGTCCACTAATTTCACCCCTAATTTTCGCTCTACCTTAGCTCTACATATTTTCCACACATTTTCTTCTTTTGACTCTCTTTTCTTCAGTTTCTTGGTTGACCTACTCCATATTTTGTTTCTTTCTTTGTTGACTACTTTATAAAGATCTTGGATTTCTAAGTCAGACTAATTTTTTGGGTCAAAATCCACTACTACTTTCCCTTCTTGCTTATTCTTCAAACTAAATGTGGTGAAGAACCTTATCGATTTTTTCTTTTTCACTTTCAACTACTCAAACTCCATGTTATTTTGTTTCTCTTTTTATGCTTGTCCCACATTCAACTATGCTAGATCAGTGACCTGATGAGTAGCCTATGTTTTTTCTAGAACTTACATTAGTTATTGTCATGTTTGTGATTCCTTATCTGTGATTTATTGCTTCTCCTTTATCGGTTTTTGCATCAAATATTGTTGTTGTTCATTTATTGGTTGTTCATGGTCACTTTTATTTTCCTCATCCTTGGTTCCAACATTCTTAATATGGTTGTTGTCACCACACATGGTTTTACCCCTCTCATCATTAGTAGCATGTTTTTAGTTAGGTCAACCACATGAATCTAGCTATGTTCTACTCTATTGCTTTTTAAGTTATCTAATTTTCAACTTTTTGTCTCTCTAGGAATTCTCCTTCAATTTTTTCTATGCTCCCCTCATTTGTATTTATAGTTGATTTCTCCATTTTAATGTGCTAGTCACTTGTGTGGTTGTCTAGTCGATGGTGCAGTTCATTATTTCACATAATAACTATTATCCATGCAGTTGATTTCGAATTTTAGTGTGATCAGTCAGTCTTCCTTCAACTTTTTTCCTTCAACCAATAGATCCTCATTCAAGTTTCTCCCTCTTTTATTTTCAACCCGTTATTTTAAGTCAAATTTCCTATAACTTTTCTTCCATATTTATTTAGTATTTTAACCTTTGATTAAGATTTGTCTTTGTCTTTGATGATGAATCTTCCCTTTTGTGGTAGCTTCCTTTTTTTTTCTTCTTTCATATGAATCTCTTTGATGTTGGTCCCCTTATTAATGACTCGGTACTCTATTGCAACCTTCATCATTTCACCTGTGATCCCAATTGACTATCATGATAATTGGACATCCTTATTATTGTTGGTTGTAGTGGTTAATTTTCATTGTTTTAAATTCCCATATGTCGATAGATATTCACCCAAATTTCCCTGACTGGCCACTTTATTCGTTTCTTCTAATATTGTGGATGGTAGCTCTTCAATCAGGCACCATTGATTACCTTGTTTAGAAACTTCCCTTTGAGAGTTCTCAATTGAACAGCTCCATTTTCCCTTATATCTTCTATTACATAAGGACCCATCCATGTTGTTTCTAATTTCCTTAAATTCCCTTTTATTCTACTAGCACATAGCATTACAAGGTCTCCAATATATGTTTCTTTTTTCCTCAAATTCCTATCATGCCAAGCCTTTTATTGTTGTTTTTGAACTTCTTGATGGTGAAGTGTTTTCATCCTTTCTTCCTCAAGTTTATGAAGTTGGTGTAGTCAATACTCCCTAGCTTTTGTTGAGTCAAATGTTAGCATTGTATCTACCATGTCAGCATTAGCTCTGAAGTGTAGTGGGATTGTTTCCTCCCATCCATAGACCATTTTAAATGGTGTCTAACCAGTTGATATTTTATAAATGGTTCTATATTACCATAAGATAATAGGAACTTTGTCATTCCAATCATCTTTGTCAACTTCACACTTTCTAATGAGTCCTTTGTTAAGTTTTATTGAATTGCTCCATTACTTTGTTTGGTTGTGGGTGTTAAGGGGAACTCTTTTTATGGTCAATCAAGAAATCCTTCATCAATACTTCTATGTTTACTTGTGATCCAAAATTGACCACAATCTATGAAACAAAACAAATTTCAATTTCTAGGTTGACTTGAGGATCATAATCATCAACAATTCTCTCTTCTTGATTCAACAAGTACAAGTTTTAATAACTTTATCACCATCCTTACAATTTTTCAAGATGTCCACTAGCTCCAACACCCTTGCAACCAATTATTCTTCAGTTAAAAGATCTATAAATTCTTCCAACATGGCATTTCTATACTTCTTTCAATTCATATATCTGGATTCTTCCAACTCTTCCTCTTCATCCATACTTTGAACTATACCCCTAATCTTGCTCATAGTTTCACTTTTTTATGTGGATCAGGGTATGCTACTTTATATTTTCTTCAAGGACCTTGATAGGATTTATTTACAAAAATGGATATATATTATTATTCTCCCCTCTTTGTTCTCGGCATGGTGACCACATACAAATTCCTGGAGTGTAATGCTTTATGATTTGGTACACTCTGTATGAGATTAATATTCCTCCTATTCATTATATTTTCAATAATTATTGGAAAATATTCCAGTGAATGGTCTCCTACTCCAGACTTGGTACAAAATTTCAGATCTGTTATGTCTTTCCACGGACAATAAATACTTATATGATCTTCTTTATCACATACAAAGCAAATTTTTCTAGTATATTTTACTCAACCTCCATATCATTCTTGATAGCCACCTCATCCTTGATGTTCTCCATTGTTGCTTCCTCTTTATTGACTTTGGTTTTGATTTGTAGCCTAGGCATGATATACAATTCAGTAGTTAGGTTTATTCCAACCTTTGTGCTAGCATTCCAATGTATTATATGTAAGTTCTTCACAAATGGAACGCCATTTAGGATTATCATTCTTTAAGTTGAGTGGGCAATCTTTTGTAGTATGGTTCACTATATCTTGACAAATTTCATAGTAATAGTCAACTTGGACTATTCTAACATCCTAGCTTCTATCGGTCGAATCTCTATATTTGTGTTTGTCTTTTGTATGACCTTCATTCATACATAGGGTACACCACAAATATGATCTCCTCGTTGTGATTTCTAGCAATGATCTCTACATCATATTTAATTTTTCCTCTGATCTAAAAAAATGAAGAAGACTTGTATTCTTGAAAATATTTGCAAGTTAAATTTTATGTGTTAAAATGCAAATGGATCAACTTTGCAACACAACTTTAATAGGATTTACTCATTCAAGATGC
>SNQJ01S0000686.1:85898-133485 GCA_010110895.2 Picea sitchensis
AAGGACAGACCTTAGATGGCAGCCTCATAGGACCTCAGAATTTCAACAGACTGCCCCATGTAACTAATCCATCAACTCATCTATGCGTGGAATGGGGTAATGATTCTTGATCGTTTTCTTCTTGAGCGCTCTATAATCGATGCACATCCATAATGTGCCATCCTTCTTCAGTACCAGGACGACTGAAGATGCAAAAGGACTCATGTTGGGCCTGATGTGCCCCATAGCAAGCAATTCTTTGATTGCTTTCTCAATCTCGTCCTTGAATTTCCTGGGGTGCCTGTAGGGTGTTGTAATCACCGGTGTAGCCCCTGCCTCTAACTCAATCATGTGCTCAAAATCCCTGTCGGGCGGTCTCCCTGGTGGTATCGGCCCAAATACTGACTCATACTGACCTAGAAGCTCTCTAATCTGTGGGTGGTAATGCTCCCTACCCTCAGAATCCTTTCGCGTGGTGATCAAACACTCTGTTGCGTAAGCCACATCTTCGTGACGAAAGATCTGCTCCATCCTCTTTGTCGATGCTGCTCGAGGTGCTCCTGTAGACATGCCCCTCAGCACAAATCGCTATCCACTGGCATCTCTGAAGCTCATGGTCAACGTCTGATAGTTGAACCCAATCTCTCCCAATGAATATAACCACTGTACCCCTAACACGACATCAGTATCTGATAGGTCAACTACATAGAAGGTGTCTGTCAAGGTGTATTTGCCTACATGGAATCCCTCAAACTCCTCTGTGCGTAACCCCCTCCTAGCTACTAAGGAAGCATCTATGAAGTTGTGGGTGGCCCCACCATCAACTAAAGTTGTCATGCATTGCCCCTGTATAAGGCCCTTGAGCCTGAGAGTGTTGTACCTGGGTACTCCTGAAAGGGTGGCTATGGTTCCCCCTTTCACCTCTCTACGAGGTTTTGCCTCCTCCTTGGGCTATGCCCTTGCTGGTATCTAAGGTTTCTTCGGCTGCTGCTCTGGCTCATGAGTGGTCTCAGTCTCTGAATCACTATCTGTCTATGCCTCAATATCCTCATCCTCCTCCTCACTGCTTGATTCCACTTCGATGTAGTGGATCTGTCCCTTTCCCATGCATCTATGCCTTGGGACCAAAGGGTCTCTGCAGGAGAAGCAAAGATTCTTCCTCATCAACTCCCGTCGCGTATCATCATCCAACTTGGGCTTTCCATTCCATTCCCTTTGAGGATTCTTCTGATCCTTATCGCTCTGTGGTACAAAGGGTTTAGTGAAGGGTTTAGTTTTTGGCACTGAATCCACCAAATCTCTAGTGCGTCGGATGGCATCCTTCAAGGTATGAGGCCGGTAGGCCTTCACCCATCCTCTCAAGGGTTTTGTGAGCCCTTCTGTGAATAGCATGACCAATCGGGGCTTGGATATGTCTGTCACTGCCACTGCTACTCTATGAAACTCTGAGATGAATGCCTTTGTTGTGCTAGTTTTTCTCAACTAGGCTAGATCTCTGAAATGGATCTTTGGATCCCTCCTGTCAAATCTATCCATGAGTCTCTCTGTGAACACTCTGTAGGAGGTGATGCGACTGTGACCCAATTTCACCAATCCATGATACCACCATTCGTGTGCCTCACCCTCCAAGTGTAAGGTGGCGAAACTGATGGCCTCTGACTTGGTCATCTGGTTGAGCTTGTAGTAGGTGTCTAGTTTCTGTACCCAAGCTCTGGCGGTGCATTTGGACGATCCATCAAAAGAAAGTATGGTGAGTTTACCAACTTTTCGGATGAAATCAATGTTATGCCCCTGCGGCTGCTGCTACTGTGGTCCTCCCCTTTGTGGCTCTTTGGGGCGGTTTCTGAGTCTGAGTCCACAATACTCGACTAAGGTCATATCCCGATGGAAGTCATGGCCCAATGCTGCATACTCTCTCCGATACTCTGCAATGTCCTCTGCATGAGTGGGCGGTATCTGTGTTATCGCTATCTGTGTTGCTACCGGAGGTGCCCTCTGGAAACTGGGAAACAATGGACGTGGAATCCTACTCGCAGAGGTGTATGTGCGAGTGGGTGACTGGGGTCTACTGCCTGCCCCTGAGTTCCCCTGTGCTGCATGTGGGGCTTGTGTGCCTGGGATGTCTACCTGATCTAAAAATGAACAAAAACTTGTATTCTTGAAAATATTTGCAAGTTAAATTTATGTGTTAAAATGCAAATGGATCAACTTTGCAACACAACTTTAATAGGATTTACTCATTCAAGATGCATATAAACAGCAACAAAATCAGTGAACAGAAAACACATAACACAGCAAATGATAAAGGAGTTCACCCCTCTCTTGGGCTACATCTCCTAGTCCAACTTCCAATGGATCATTTGTATTATTTGCTCAAAGTGCTCAAAAATGTGCTTTACAATGCTCAAAATGCCAAATAGACTGCTCCAATGGCTTCAGAACATCCAAAAACCCCTAGCCGGGCTTTTTCGACACCTCGTTTGGCCAAAAATTGAAGATAGGCTTCCTGGAAGTCCCCTCTTCAAGCTTGTTGTCTCTGCATCTACAAAACGCACCCTTGTTGGCTCAACCTAGCCCACACGCATTTTAAAGCATAAAAACTTGGCACCGGGCGCAACCGCGCGAACCATGCAAACTGTAGGACGGTTATAGGCGCACCTAGCCCCTAACCGTCAAGGGCAAGGTCATATGACCCATGTGACCGCGCGTTTAAAAGTAAGGGCCATAACCGTTTGAACCGAATTCAAACCAACGCATACCCGCGCGCGCGTTCAATGGTCATATGGAAACAAACATGTGACCGTTGCCATAGAAAAAGGGCTATGTTAAAACATATGCCCGTGCTTGTGGTCATATTACAACACAACATACGACCGGGGTTTAGTTTTAAATGTGCGCGCAAAGGGTTTAAACCGTGGCCATATTACAATACACATAACCACGGGCTGGGGCTAGAGCCCGACCCCCCCCCATACATACAACATTTCAATTCAAATGTAATCCGCACCATACAGTGTTAAGAAACACTATGGTGGCGCGTTGGTTGGTGGTCTTTGCCAAAGCTTTGCATGAGGGTGGAGGTCACGGGGTTGATTCCGGTGGTCTCCAAATAAATTTTAAACCAATAAATAGGGGACACGTGGAGGCCATTGATTGGGCCACGTGTCGCCATTCCATTTGCTGCAAATAAGCCATGTCACCTGCCAACTATGTAAATAGTTGCATGCCACGTCAGCGTCCGTACGAACTGTACGGACTGTACAGTCAACACCCCCTTTTTTTTTTGCATGTTTGCCATTTTGAATGGAACGTGATATCTCTCGCTCCCGACGTCCGTTTGAACCCAAACGAGTTGCATTGGGTTCGTAATGACGAGGCCTACGCTCTCGTTCGATTTGAAGCAATTCCGAGCACTTTGAAGTTTTGAGCAAAATTTGATCCCCTGATCACTACCATAGCTAGTGTATCCGCTACCTGAGCCAAAGACTGAGACATGGTCCACTAACTAGCTAGAATATCATTGATAACCTACATGAAGGCTGCATCTGGATCCACAGGGGCCTTACCACTGCCCTCTGGTCGCTGATATCTGTCACCTAGCCTCCTCTCTGCTTCGCGCTCGGCCTCACGCTCTGCTCTTCTCTCTGCTTCTATGTGTGCCTCTTCCTCTTCCTATGAATTGGGAGGGAAGGGAGGAAAGTTAGGCTTATCTCTTCTTTCCCTGCACCTGTTGTAAGTGGCATATTCGTCACCTACATGCTCACGACCATCTGGATCTTCTCCTGTATTTATTGTCTTTAGTCACACGCTGGCAGGACTAAAGCTCCGATACCACTGAAATATCCCTGATCCCGCAGATCAAGATATTTGCTACTGATCCAATGTTTTGTCTTGTAGATATGATACACTGGGGGTTTTTGGATGTGTTTCAGTTGTGTGTTTGAGATCTTTATGGTTATTGCATGTGCATATTGGTTATTTCATGTGCATGCTGGTTATTGCATGTGCATGTTGCATATTTATGGTTTAAAAAGTATATAAAGGATGCATGCGGAAGTAAAGAACATCAACTGCACAATAACATATATTATGCGACTCAAGCATGGAAATACAATAACACACTGGAAATATAGAGTATAAATGTCAGCTAGATCTCATGGATCGTCACTGGAATACAATCAAATAGCATAAAAATACCTGTGATCAGAAAATGAATGCAGATCTGATGCATGCACGGATAGATCGGCAGAAATATGCGACTCCGGAGAAATACAATAACTGCTACCAGCTGGAAAACTCGTCCGGAAGGATAGACCGTCGGAATGCGCCGAAAAATGCTCCAATAGAAGCGCCCTGGCCTCTAGACTAGAATGGATGAGTGTCGGATATCATATCTGGCCTCTGAGGTACTGGATCTGGACTCCTGGGGGGTTTGCACACCTCATAAGACACTGGATACACGCCAAATGATTCCACCAACGGAATCAACTGCTATAGGGCTCAAAACGATCGTCTTGCCAAATGCGGAACTGGGTCGGAAGGGTTTCCTCTGATCTGTCCTGATGCTCCGTCTGCAACCCCAAATGTACTGCCGGAAGAGTTGTGCCCTAAATGGCTGGATGATGCGGTCTACAAGATTCCACCGTCAGAATATGATGATAAATGGCTCAATAGAAGCGCCCTGGTGGGATCTCCACTGGGTCGGAAGTAATCTGCAATTTAAGCTCAGACCTCATGCAGCTCCACAAACCCTCAATCCGACTTGCGCCCTCACTGGTTGAGCTGCGCACACTGTACTGGATACTCCTGAATAGCTCAGTGAAATACCTAGATGGTATCATCGATGGGCTAGGGTGTGTCTCTCAACACCGAAACCGATCAATGGTGGTGGTTTCCTCCAGAAATTCACAAAACAACAAGGTCGACTCTCTTCCTCCTCTGGGAACTCTCAACATCAAATCATAACAATGCATAATGAGGAATTAGGTCAAATTCCTCCCTTTATACCTTTCTCAATCTAATTCACCATTGACGTCACTTAAGCTAGGCACTTTTCCTCCTAAGGTGAATAATTAATTAATTAAGTCCCCCTTTAGCACCTTTTCATTCTAATTCTTCGTTGACTTAGGCTTAAGTAACTTTTCCTAAGTATTTTGGCTTAATTCATCGTTTAGCCATCAATTCCTCCGTATTTCTCCATCTTGTTCCTTGTTTGTGCGTGACTATAGTCTACAGGAACACATAGACTTCTAAGTCACTCCCTGCTGACCTACTCTTGGGAACGGGACATCACAGACTCTAGTTTCTTCTTGGGATCCATGTCTTCGCTATGCTACTCTAATATCTCCATGCATTTCTTTTATTCTTCCATTTGCCTCCATATTGGTTTCCTATTTGGCTCCATGTTGATCCATAGTAAGTTTGTTGATGCTCATGCCCTTGCCTTGACAATTATTGTTTCTCTGAGTGGTGTGGGTGGCGATATACAATAACCTTAGATATTGATTCTTCTTTCTTTGACTCTTCAACATGTATTTCCTCATCTTCATCTTCATGTTTATGCTCTTCCTTTGGATTTTCGTCAATTGCTTCTATACTCTCTTCTTCTGACTCAACCTTGGAATATTCATCTAATGTGTCATGAGGTACTATAATTTGTTTCCCTGCAAGTACTTCTTCATGTGCCTCCTTGGGCCCTTCCTATTTAATAAGAGAAATATCTTGCAATGTAATTTTCTTTTTCGTGTACAATAACTTCAGAAACTTACTTTGCACATTAATATTAATTATACCAACTGAGTCCATCCAAGGATATCCCAAAACAACATCCACATCATCCATATTTGTAGCATAAAAATATGAATGCAACACATATTTATCCATGGTAATCTTCAAATCTTTAAAAATTTGAACATTTTCACCTTCAACATGTGTGATTTAAATATTCTTTGTGGAAACTTACTCTACCCAAAAAATCCCAAAAATGATATCTAATACATTGGATTGTGGAAGCCCCTCGATGCTTAAATAAAAGAGTGTAGGGAGCTCTAACTAAATGGTTCATAAAGCACAATACTTATAAGCAATTACAAATATTTATGATGAATTCCAAATTATTATTATTATTTTATACATCCTTCTTCAACCCATGGTCCCCTCAAAAACTCAAAAACCAATGCAACATAATATTTTACCTACTTTTACTATCTCAAGGTTGCAATACCTGACACATATTTTCCATACCAGGTTACCACTTTAAAGAAATAAAATAGTACAAAATTATAAACCTGTAAGACATATAATAACTAAAATATATAATAATTAAGAAAGATTAACCAAATAATGTAATGTAAAACAACCTTGTAATTGCACACATTGTGCACCCTTGCACATATTGTGGTGCAGAAAGCCTCTCAAGCACAATAAAGTAATGCAAACTACTCAACTTATCCAAGACATATAAAGTTTAAGATGTATAATAACCTGAGAGTCTAAAACTATCACGCTCAGGTGCTTGTTTAGGCTCAGGTGCTTGTTATATTGATCATAATTTACAAGCAAAACTATAACATAATATATTATAGAATGTGCATATATCCATGATTAAAATGAAAACCTGAATAAATGTGGCTATAAGGTGCTTGTTTTATTAATCATAATTTACAAACAAGTTTATAACATAATATATTATAGAATGTGCATATATCCATGATTAAAATGCTAAACTGAATAAATGTGGCTATAGTTACAAAAAGGTCCTTGCGATCATGATTAAAATGCAAACCTGAAAAATTATGGCTCTTACTTTACATAGATGGCTTTTAAAAATATTAATGCAAGCGGTATTAGAAATTGGTAGGCTTTCGGGGCATTATCGGTTGGTGGGGTTTTCGTTGACTGTCCTCTTGCTCTATATGTTTATGTTATGTTATAAATGTTTTATTGTATCAGATTTTTATATTATAATTGTATATATTTGGGTTATGTTTTTGATGTAGTTAGAGTTTAGAGAGATATTAGAGGTATTTATATTTCAAGGGTAAGAAGAGATGCAATTAATAATCATGTTGATAATGATGGTTGACTCTCCAAATTTAATTGAGAAGGTTTTGAAGTATTTGAATATTTTTATATGAAAAGATTTTTACTCTCTAAGTTTAATTGAGAAGGTTTTTGGAGCATTTGAATATGTTTATATGAAAATATTTTTAAAATTTGAATGTAATTAATTGTGTGACTAGTGCACACTAAATTAACTTTTGGTTGATTGGTGTAGAAGATAAACTAACATAATTAACTCATCATTGCTAATGTATAATGAGATGATTATATTCATCATTATTTGGGAATTTTCATTGAGAATAATCGTTCCCTCTATATGAGAGTGGTGTCTTCAAAAGCTTTAAAGTAAGATTCAAACTTATTTGTTTGGAAACTTTTCTTAGGCCAATAATCTCATTATTCTTGGTAAAATTCCCTAGATTATTCATATTTATTAAAAAGAGAACTTTATGTATTTTTTTAGTTTCTTTCAGCCACTTACTTTGACTATTTGGAGAAGAATCTAAGAAGTTCCCTTTGATCTAAATTTAGAGGAATTAGTTCACTTACTTTGACTATTTGGAGAAGAACCTAAGAAGCTCTTTTTGGTCTAAATTTGGAGGAGTTAGTTCTCTCCCATTAGTTCCTTGGAATGTTTATACTCTTTCTAAGCAAAGGAGCAGACTTGGACTATTTGACATGAAGTTCCAAAAGGTTGTTCTATTGTCTAGAAGTAGATTATACAATGTTTTATTGGATATGAGCCATGGAAATTGTTAGTCATATATAAAATCTATGTTGGCAAACACATATATGGGATTAGAGGAACTTTTGTATTTACAATATCATTGTTGCTCTATGAGAATTTGAGACTAATGGATCACTTGTTTTACAAGGAATATGTGAAGCATAGGGAAAAGTTGCTAGTACTCTTTCTTGTATTGGAATAGATGCAAAATGTGATTTGATCTTGTATATCATTCAATTTGGACATAGAATGAATAACCTTCAATTCAGCATAGGTTCCTAGACTCATTCTCTAAAGGTTAGTTAAAAGAGAGATTATTAGGTGGAAAAACCTTTGGAATGAAAACATAGTGTGGAAGAATTGGCATAATCTTTCACATGAATTTAGTTTACTTTGTTCGAATTGTACAACAAATTAGGAATTCAGTACTTAATCCAACCAGATGTTTCATATAAGATCAATTTAAACACTCATGATTGGATATATTGGATTTGGAATTATTGAAAGCCTATTTGGAATTACTAGCCAAAATGTCTATATTAGTGTCTTAGTTCTCCCTATTCCTCCTACAATAAATTGAGTAATTAGTGGATCCTTTAAGATGCAGAAGCAAAATGGGTGAATCACCTTCATACAATATGGTCATTTACACTCTTTCAAGATGCAAGTATTTCTATGACTTCTAGTTTATCAAGGCCTACCCTCTAAAGAGTGGTTGTTATAGACCTAGTTAGCAGAACTTGCCTCCATTACAACTAGATTGAAGCCATGCAACATTTATTTTGAAGCTATATATCTACATATGCCAATTGGGAATTCATATGGAGTACATAGATATTTATCTTCTTCAATGAGATCTAAAAGAAAGTTTCCTTGATATTGATATGCGATGAGAATTCCTTTGGACCATTTCAATTTAGAGTGATTGTGCACCGTAATAGAGTTGTAACTCTCTATGTATTGTGGAACCTTTCTTGTGAAGTTGTTTTTAGCAATAATGTTTTCTCTTTTGTTTTTTTTTAATGAGATACCTATTTGAGTTGAAGTTTAAATAAAGTTCAAAAACACTCTCCTACAATATATGTGGTGCCTCTGACACATTAGCACATGTTATATTGAGGCAAGGTCAAACCTTGTCCTACATTGTTCACTTAGGTGTATTTGTTTGTACATTATATTGTATTTTATTCTTCGTTAATATAAGTAGCATTTGAAATTTCAGAGGTATAGTTTGGTTTCTTGAACCCTTTCATTTAAAATTTCAGATGTATAGTTTGGTTTGTTCAAACCTTTCTGTTAAGACATAACTCTTATCCTATGGGTCTACCAAAGACTATCTACCAATTTCCTCACTCTAAATTCTTAAGAGGTGAGAGGGTGTGCACCTATCTAGCAAATTTATCACCCTTATGCTTAATAGGTGAGAGAGTGAGACACTATCTACCAACTTCCTCAATGTAAATGCATAAAAAGAAAAAAAAATATGTAACATTTTTTTAAGGATTGAATGCACAAGTAAAAGTAAACAATGCAAAAGATATAAGTAGCTACAAGTCATTTTTAAAGATATGTATATACTTATTAAAACAAAATATAGGTTATTTAATAAAACAGAAAGATAAGTAAATCGATAATAATGACATTTAACATGAGATTAAAAAATTGTTATTGCTACAAAATTATAAAAATACTATTATTAACATTTATATATTTATTTAAGTTATCATCTAGGATGTATTTACATAAAACTAGATATAATTAAATTAAGTATGAATAATAAAATTTAATTTAAAAAAAAATTAATAACCAACTATTTTTTTATTATATATAATATACATTTATTATATATATCTTTATTATATATGATAAAAATTAAAATTAAAATTAAAATATAATTAATTTAGATAAAAAAAATATCTAATAATAATTAATAATTATATAAAATAGATACATTATAGATCAATAATGGTCATGAACATGATTAGAAGGAGTATTAATTTTTTACTATATTATATTACTGAGACAACATGTCCATTATGTTTATTATGAAAGAGATTAATAATGTGTCTCCTGAAATTAGTAGTAAATTGCTAAGACAACATGTCCATTATATTTATTATGAAAAAAATTAATAATGTGTCTCATGAAATTAGTAATAAAGAAGGACTGATAATTTATTAATTTATAATAGATTATTATTCAGATAATACATATTAGTAATGAGAATAAAATTATAAAAAATAATATGATTTTTTAAACAATATTTTTAAATCGTTTAAAAATAAACTTTAATTATATATTTATTTATTTAGTATTAATATATATAAGAATATTATATAATATTTGTATTAACTAAAATATCTAACATGAATAATATATTTAATATATTATTAAATAAAATATAATTTTTTATTAAAAAATAATTAAAATAATATGAATAATATTAAAAATATATTTAATATATTATTATATAAAATATTTTTTTTATTAAAAAAATAATTATAATAACATGAATAATATTAAAAAATTTATATAATATATTGTTAAATAATACTTATTTTTCATTAAAAAATAATTTAAAATATTAAAAACAATTATCATATGAAAAATAATTTTATTAGTATATATTAAATATTTTAATTCAAAAAATAATAGTTAAATCACAACCATAAGATAAAGAGGCTTGCCATTTACATAAGTTTTTAAATATATTATAATTTAGATAGTATAAAATTCATTAAAATATATAAATTAATAAAAATGATAAACCACTTATCTAAAATATAATATAATGAAAAATATAATGTAATAATATTTATATAGGAAATAATGAAAATATATTAATTTTTTAATTGTGTTTTATAATATGATGGAATGACCGGCATGGGTGTAGATCGATTGAGAAGTGTCGTGTAAATGAAAGGAAATATGTAAAAAGAGGTCTCAAGGTCGATTCTCACCCCGATTTACCAGAAGCTTACCAATAATGCCGTTATTACCAATTCCCCTAGTCACCCAAAAAAATAAAAATATGATGGAATGGAGCAAAATTGAATATTTGTTTGAAAAATATAATACAATAATATTTATATAGAAAATAATGAAAATATATTAATTTTTTTTATTGTGTTTCATAATATGATGGAATGGAGTAAAATTGAATATTTGAAAACAAATTTGATATATTATAATAATTTAATGTTTGATAAGTTTTTATTTTAATATAGTATAATAATTCAATATTTGATATATAATAAAATAAAGTAAAATTTAATATAGTATAATAATTCAATGTTTCAAAATTAAATTAATAAAATATAATTAGATTAAGAAGATTAAAGGATGGATCTATTCCATAATTTATAGATGTTTTATATATTATATTTGATATTTAATTAAGTAATTAGTCACATTTGTTAAAAACATAATTAATTAATAATATTAAAAAATGTAAGAAATTGTTAAAATATTTTAATTTCAAGTATTAAAAGAGTTTCAATAATATATTTTATATCACATTTCTTTTTTTAAGGGAAATTTTACAGAAAACCCTTTCAGTAGTTTTTTTATGATCTATGGATAATAAACGAAGTAAATTAAGGGGATCGATAGAGTTTAGTTGATGGCTTACTTGAACTAACCCTTGGGGTTTGTTTATTCCTGCATCACATCTATGGTATGGTCTGTTTTACAATACTTTTAGAAATTGAACTTCTAAATATATACCAACTATAATATAAACTTACTTGTTTTGAAATAACATTTTCAAAATTTCCATCAACAATAGTTCTTATAGAGAGACCAGGAGCCTTACAAATTTGATACTATAGAAACAACATGTTATCACAATACCATGAGCCAAACCCTCACCTCCCCAACCCAACTTCAAGGGAGAGATCTCATTTCTAGCTAGTTGTTGCTTGAGCTAACCCTTATAAAGACCATTAGTCAAACCCTTACCTCCCCAACTTCAGGGGAGAGATATTACTTATGGCTTATGGTTGCTTGAGTTAACCCTTTGGGTTTATTCTACATCACATCTATGCTCTGTTTTACAATACTTTTAGAAAATGAACTTCTAAATATATGGATAGTAAACAAAGTAAATCAAGGGGATTGATAAATTCTAGTTGATGGCTTACTTGAACTAACCCTTGGGGTTTGTTTATTTTGCATCACATCTATGGTATGGTCTGTTTTACAATACTTTTAGAAATTGAACTTCTAAATATCAAATTTGATACTATAGAAACAAAATGTTATCACAATACCATGAGCCAAACCCTCACCTCCCCAACTTGAAGGGAGAGATCTCATTTCTAGCTAGTTGTTTCTTGAGCTAACCCTTATAAAGACCATTAGTCAAACCCTTACCTCCCCAACTTAAGGGGAGAGATATTACTTCTGTCTTATGGTTGCTTCAGCTAACCCTCGGGACTTATTCTGCATCACATCTATGCTCTATTTTACAACACTTTCAGAAATTGAACTTCTATATAAATACCAACTATAATATACACTTACTTGTTTATAAAGACCATGAGCCTTACAAAAGTGATACGAATTCT
This sequence comes from Picea sitchensis, assembly GCA_010110895.2. NCBI lineage: Eukaryota > Viridiplantae > Streptophyta > Pinopsida > Pinales > Pinaceae > Picea > Picea sitchensis. The sequence goes on from SNQJ01S0000686.1 coordinate 98,235, forward strand.
GTTTTTTTCTGTTTTATAGTACTTTTAGAAATTGAAATTCTATATATACCAACTATAATATAAACAAACTTAGTTTGAAATCAATAGATCTATTATAGAACTCAGGAGTGACACATCTAATTGGACTGTAGAAATGGCCTTTTATAACAACAATATATTTTTCATTACATTTATGTTTTGTTTTTTTGTTTTATAATACTTTTAGAAGTCTTGTTTTAAAATGACTTTTTAAAATTAACAATCATATGTAAGTCTATTTTAAAACCATGAGTTTTACAAACTTGACAAGTTTATATGCAATATATATTTTGCATCATATTTCTACTCTGTTTGTCTATTTTATAACAATTTTAGAAATCAAACATCTAAATATATCAACTATAATATAAACTTACTTGTTTTGAAATGACATTCTCAAACTACCATGGTCAACAGGTCCATTATAGAACCCATGAAAATTACAAACGGGACACATCTACCTGGGCTGTAGAAGACTCTGGGACACATCTACCTGGGCTGTTGTGTCCCTGGGCTGTAGAAGACTTCGGGACACATCTACCTGGTCTGTAGAAGACTCCTTTTGTAACTGATAATATATTTTGCATCATATTTCTGCTCTGTTTTTCTATTTTATAATACTTTTAGAAATTGAACTTCTAAATATAACAACTATAGTATAAACTTTGTAAAATAGACTTTTTTTGAAATGATGTTCTCAGAATTACAATCATCAATAAATCTATTGTAAAACTTATGAGCATTATAAACATGATACATCTATGTAAACTGTAAAAAAAGTTTTTTTTTTGTTTTTATAAACATGATACATCTATATAAAATTCTTGTTTTAAAATAATTTTTTTTAAATTAACAATATCTGTAAGTTTATTATAAAAACCATGAGTTTTACAAATTTGACAAGTTTATATGCAACAATATATTTTGCATCATATTTCTACTCTGTTTTTTTGTTTTATAACAATTTTAGAAACCAAATATCTAAATATATCAACTATAATATAAACTTATCTATTCAGAAATGACATTCTCACATATCTATCTGGAAAATAAAAAACTCCTCTTATAACTAATAATATATTTTGCATCATATATTTACTCTGTTTTTTAAGTTTTATAATACTTTTAAAAATTGAAATTCTAAATATAACAACTATATAAACTTTATTAAAATAATGTTCTCAAAATTATAATCATCCATAAATCTATAAATTAATGAACATTATAAACATGATAATTACAATCATCCATAAATCTATAAATTTATGAGCATTATAAACATGATAATTACAATCATCTATAAATTTATGAGCATTATAAACCTAAACATGATAATTGTAAAAAAATAATTTAGAATAATAATATATTTTATAGCACACTTATACTTTGTTGTTTTATTTTTTAACAGTTTAAAATGTAAACTTCTAAGTATACAAATATAATTGTAAAAAAGGTTTTTTATAATAATATATTTTACACACTTTTACTTTGTTGTTTTATTTTATAACAGTTTCAAAAGTAAACTTCTAAGTATACAAATTTTAATATAAACTAACTTATTTTGAAATGATATTTTAAAAATTATCATTCTCAATAAAAATGACATATATAGATATCTAGATGAACTGTAAAAAGTGTCTTATGTTTAATAATATATTTTGAATAATATTTTTGTTACATATTTCTGTTATATCTTTTTATATAACATTTCTGAACATAAAAGTTATAAAACATAAACTTATTTTTAAAAATTACCACCATCATTATTAAAGGTGTTCTACGAACTATAGCTTTGGATTAACTTTCGGATTTACGAATGGAAGATCATTAGAACTCATGGCTTTAGGATTTCCAAGTGGAAAACTAATGCACGAGTGCACAGGTCTATTTTAAAACACATGACCTTGGGATTTAGTAGCGGAAGATCAATGTACTCGTGGCGAGGGAAGCAGAGTGGAATGAGTGATTAATTAGGTCACTCATGATGAACACTACTATCAACTTCTTGTCTCTCTTGTTTCATTTCTTCCGTTTCATCAATATTGTTTCCTCTCAAGGTCAGATTAACATTCCACTCATTCATATTGTATATATATATATATATATATATATATATATATATATATATATATATATATATATATATATATATATATATATATATATATATATATTCAACTTCCTCTTCATTCATGCGTATGACACCTAAATGTACTAAATTTCCCCCTATTGGTTAAAACTCAATTCTAGCATGAACAGGAAGGAGGTTTATCATCAATACGTTCCTTTTACGAACGCAAATGAAAAAGATCACAGAAATAGTTGTAGTTAAATGGGCAGCATCTGGGCAAAACGAAAAAAAAGAGATAAGGAACTGGATACTCAATAGGGAGAAAGATAGCAGGAAATGAAGACGGTGTATTGAAGACGGTGTAGCTTCTTAAATTGCGAGCTGCTCTGCCAGGAGTTTAATTTCTTTTTGTGTTGCCTGGAGTTTCATTTCTTATTCTTCTTTCACCGCTGCTCCTTGTCATTGTAAAATACTGGAGAAACTCATGCAGAGAGGAGGCTGCCGGTGGACGTTGTTACTTGGAATATACTGCATAGGAGAAATTCGCTACGATATACGAATTCATAAGGATAAGGCCTTCCGACGCTACGTTGTACTAGGATATAAGCTAACTTCTGACCAAGAAGACAAGCATTGCTACTTCACTCTTTCGTACTACCCAGAGGCTTCCTCGGCAGCACCGCAGTATAGTTTTACATTCATCGAGTTTTCTTTGCTCCCAGCAGAATTTGTTCCAAGAATGTATCGTAAAATGAGAAACCTGTTATTTTAAGAGCTTTAATAACTAGTTACATTAATTTTCTTCGTGAAAACTAGGTTTATGTTCTGTAGTCCAATCCAATTTATAGTACCGACATTGTAGAGTTGTTAAATTTAAATATAGCGATTTATAAAACTAATAACAATTGGAGAGAAGTTGTTAAATTTAAATATAGCTGTTTATAAAACTAATAACAATTGGACTACAACCACTCTCCGACCATTACGTCATAAACATTAGGGCTTCAGAGGAGGAGGCTGTTACAGAAGTAAAGTGAAATAGAGCGTATGTATGACCCGTACGAAGCACGTGACGACGCAGAGATCATGAAAACTATGAAGTAGTGGAAAAGGAAATGAAATGGATTCATAGCTATTAGCCTCCCCACCGCCTCCAATCAGTTGTAACCTCGGAGAGTACGAATGGCGCAGTAAACTATGACAGCGCAACACCAGGCAGATAGACCACTCTGCCTGACAGCCTTTTTTATTTGGCGTTCGGATGTTACGACTCACGACTCGACCGATCGCAAACAGTACAGCTAGGCTCTCATTGAGCTGGCCAAGATTAAATTTTCGCTTAATAAGGGTACTTCCTCCCTTAATGACCTTTGCTTTGTTCAATTAACCTTATGTCAAACGCAAGAGCGGAGTACGCGTTCAAATCTTGAAGGAAATGCAATCGAATCTTGAGGAGATTGGGGAAAAAAACAACATGCGACTGCCAAATAAGGTTTCACGGTTTTGTATTTTAGGTTTTGAAAAGGAGACGCTTAAAGGAATGATCTATCTCTCTATGTGGCGTATTTACAAGTAAATCTAATTGAAGCTCAAGCGTAAATGAGTACAAGGACGAGTCCAGAAAATACATTTCAAGGTCACAATTGAAAAATGACTGACGCATTTATATATCTATCTAATCTGTTAACAGTTCAAAGAAAGGAAAAATACCTGGAACTGGCAAACTCGTAAAGCTTTCCTCTGGTGGAGAAAATTATTAGCGCCACTTCTGCATCGCACAGCACCGAGAGCTCGTACGCCTTCTTCAGCAGTCCGTTCCTGCGCTTCGAAAACGTGACTTGTCGATTTATTTTGTTCTCTATTCGCCTCAGCTGGACTCGACCCCGCCCCATTGCCAGATCCCTCTTCTGCTTCAGCTGCTGCTATTCTCTGGTTATTATTAAGATTTATTGTCTTCTTCCTGCTGTTCCTGTTCCTCCTCCTCCTCCTTCTCCCAGGGTCAGGGAGTCGAATCTAATCTACCTCAATGACACGCACATTATAAGAGTAGGTGGTTTTATGTGGACCAGAAAGAAAGCAAGAAAAGGAAACCTAGAGAGAGAACGTGCATATATCATCAGCATAATTTTATATAAATAAATAAATTTGTGTATATATTTCCGAGAGTTACCCGCCCAAGAGCGCTTTACGCCGCGTTGAGTTTTCCTCTGGGTAATTAATTTGTTAAACATTATATATATATATATATATGGGTGATTTTTGGCGTGGTATTGCGTTGCTTGAACTTTGAAGTGGGCCTGGCCGGCCTTGGAACATTTAAGAATAAAAAACACGCGTCGATCGGCGTACTCATTGAGTCAACGTTGAACATACTTTGTTTCGTACCTTTTCCATTCCATATAAAGTAAACCAAGCCGACTACAGTTTACCCTTTTACAACTGGTGTACTAATGTTGCCATTGTCCACATCATGTGGGGCCCCATGCCCATCTATCATCATCACGCTGTTATGTTTGTGATTGATGAGCGCCACATGCCCATCCATCAATGTTATTGATGAACATGAACCAAATGATTCCATCGATGCTCATGCGGGACGGGCTTGATTTGACTTCCAATTTGGACGGACGAAATTTCGCCTCCTTTCGCCTCCGTTCTTTGGACGGGTAATAAATAAATATATTATTAGATATATATATACACGTTGTCTGAGTTTATAAATACTCTCTTGTTTTTACTTTCAACTCGACTCCGTTTAGAATCCTAGAAAGATTTTTTGGTTTAGTTTACGTTACAAACCAACGCACTAAAAAGGCAATGGAAATGCCACCATCCATGAAGTATAACAATAATAAAGGATTTAGAGGATTTGAAATCATTGGCGTCTAAATGAATAAATTAGAATTCAGTTCATGTACAATGGTCCTACTTAGCCGGGGACCAACTGTTCAGTTCATGTACAATGGTCCTACTTCGCCGGGGACCAACTGCCAAAGCAAAGTAGTGCCCACAACATAATCAATAATATGGCAAGTGATTCAACTTAAATGACCCTATTCTTACACTAAGTTTACGAGGCAAAAACACGCACACCATGTGAATATTCTATTCTTACACTAAGTTTACGAGGCGCACCGTGTATGTGAAAATATATTATATTCCATATGGCGTTACCAACATTCAAGAAGTGGGAACACACCTTCAATAATCATGCTAATTAAAAGATGTTAGAGGTGAGGGAACATTGAAGGGTAGAAGATGATTGAATAAGTTGGAGCAAACATATGGCGAGGAGAGCACGAAATACACGTGAAATTATGCATGGGACTCAACATGGAGTCATTGATTTTGGAATCCCACGTTCCAGAACTATAAAGGTTGTCGACCTCTTTACCAATCCAACTGTGCTGGCCCTTCTGCTCTACTTCTCATCTCATCATGCTCCTGGAGTCTCTATCCATTTTATGTCAATTCTTCTTTTTCTAAAATCAAAACTGCTCTATTCATTATAGATTCCTATAGTCTCCTTTGTAACTTTATTAATCTGACATTGATGAAGGTTGAGGGATGATTGAGTCGGAAGTAGGGACAACGGTTTCACCACAGGCATGGAAGAAACGTAATGCTCCAACGACTTGTAAGACTATAAACGCAAGTCCACAACTAATCAAATTCGAACGTTTTCTTCTCCACCATGAACAAAGGAAGCCATGACCAATAGGAAAGAACACTCACGTGAAAGAATTATCCACGTGTCGGAATTTAAGATGAAAGATTGAGCCACTGGAGCCATATAAATATAATCACATAATTCCCTGCAAAGTTCTTATCAAAATTTCTAAGAAGTGGATATTTTTGCACTCACAAAAATATACTACATTCCTTTCAATGTTGATACGAAGATGGCTAACAAGGATTGTTGATACTACTAAACCTGCAAAGGGAACATATTGTAGCAAGCAAGGTTCCACCCACAAAATGTTGATATGCTAGAGTTTCCACGTGTTAAGTGTCTATATATAATGGATTAAAACCGTTTATACCACTGAAGATATCCTACTATCACTACAACCTCCTCTCTATACTGGGTAACTAGGGAGTGATGTGAATGGTGCACTTATACTAGGTTATGAAATAATTAAGCCTCACTATGTAAAATATCTCTTATCCCCGTGACTCCTTGCTTATGGAATAGGGAAATGATAACTCCTTCCGTATGGAATATGGAAATGATAATAATCCTTTCATGAAGTAAGAAGAATGATCCATATCCACTTCCGTTTTCCATTCACATTTCACCAACCATTTTACCTACAAATCTTAACTCTCCACCTTATTACCTCAAATATTCCTTTGAAAAGCTTTTACCGTATACAATATTATTCATATTACACATTACTACGGAATGTAAATTAAAAATATACCTAAACATGTTACGCGTAACTAATATACACTTACTAGTAACTTTGACATATACTTATGAGTTCGTCATAGCCTTTTTGAGGCATTTACATAAGAATGAAATATATATAGTATTTTAATATTATATGTAAAATAAGTATAATACATATATTACTCTGTTTTGCCTTTCCATATTGAAGTAGTAGGGCAAGGAAGATTTCCATTGGAAAAATAGATAAATAAGTTTTTTCATGAGGTTATATATATATTTTGCAAAAAGGGTTATTAGTTGTATGCCACTGGAGTGGATCTTGTATGGGGTGGAAGGGTATTAGTTGTATGTTGTAGGAGTGGATTTTGTATGGGGTGGTTTGCTTTCACACCCAATGACATAGATAAGAAAAAGGGGAAGAAGATATGCTTCCAAGTCCATCATATATTGTAAAGAGTATCTTTGCCATGAGAGTGGATATGGGATGGGGTGGAGGAGCTTAGAAAATGGGTCCTCATGGGACATTTTGGCAAAAAGAAAATGACATTAGGACAAATGGTTTCACAGATTAGGAAAATGTAGAGTGGGGTTGTTGCTCGTAACATTTAGATGTGGTCTTTCAATTCAAGGTGAGGAATCCTTAAAATTGTATGTGGAGGGATGGAAAAAAGTGTGACAATGGATCAAGGGCTAGGGTCCTCAACATCATCAACACTTCAATAATTAGTTAAAGTTTTGGTGAAGAGTGATTATAAGGAAACAACCTCATTGAGTTCATATCCAATACTTATTTATAATAAGGTGTCATAGGAGCTCCTATAGCTTCTGATAAAGCACAAATGAGTTTTATCCAGGTTTATAGCGATCAAATCTCAAGCAATGGTAGAAAGTATGTAGGCGATTCTACTTTGTGTATTCTGAAGTTGCCTTCATAGACAAGAGTTGATACCAATCTAGATATTGGGAGGATGCTTAGCACAAGGACTCCATTTGTTAATATGGTTTTGAAGAAGAAGTCATGTGAGGCTCTTAATGTATCATTGCATATGAGCATGCTAGTTCTAATTAATGAGGAGTTCCATTAGGATTTTCATATCAAAAGGATCAAATCTAGGGATCTTGGATTGCAATATTTCAAAGTTATCATAGATGATTTAATTTTATAAGGGGAAAATGTTGGGTGATTGACTAAGATATATGATTCAAGGAGTGGACTCTCATGTGGAGGATAATATGGGTGATCTTTCCCAATCAATCATGAAAATATGTTCATTTTAGGAAATTTTAGAATCATATGTGAGCTATGATCAGGTGAATATTGTTTTGTTTTCTTCCTTATGGTTTCTTCAACATCTTTAATTCCCATCTAGAGTGGGAGTATGGTAGCTTGGATCATTCTTTGTTCATATTGATTCCATTGTGTGCTTATTGAGATGGTTTGGGAACATAAATGTAAGAGGTAACAACAGCTGGTATATTCCTTTGGATCTATATCTACCTAGATCCCACATTAGGAGATATATGCATACTAGACAATGGTGCATGGTTTCATGGCTGAGTTTTTTCTTCATATTTCTCCTTTCCAACTTGGAAAGATAATCAAATTATTTTGAATTTTGGGGGGATTTGTTCTCCCTTACGTATTCATGTATTGTAATGGAGAAATAGAGGCTCTGTTAGATCAAAATTATGGCTTGTTGAGGTATTAATATGTTCCTAGGGTCCAAAATAGATTGATAAAAAAAAATGAAAACGTTTCCATACAAACTTCTTATGATATCTAGGGGTATCTAGTCTAGTTGACCTTAGCTTATGTTGTTTTATACTTTATAGGTCCTCTTGTCATTTTAGAGCTTTTCATGCATTGTAGTAAAAATGTTTTTTGATTAATATGAAAAAATTATAGCTTTCGTATATCAAGGAGAAAAAATAAAGTTACATTCAGTAAGTGATTTGGGGCACATGAAAAGGATGTCATACCCTGACAGACCCTTGTTATACGCAACCTAAAAACTTTAACGATAACATATGACTCTATAGATAATAACCTAACCTTTTCATGCATTGATCATTGCAAAAAGGATTTAATAATGTTTAGAAAATACTTGTTTTTGTTAGTATAAGGTCTCTCATAACACCTTTAACAAACCATAGATCCAACTATAAAACATATAAACAAAATAATCCTATGATCACTAACAATATAAAATATAGTGCTCATTCTAGCATGGATTTGGGAGTAATGAGACGGGTGCCATCATCCCTATGTTCAATTACTTCTAGTCTTCCAACTTGAAAAATAAGAGCTTGTTTGGAGAGACCATCACATTAAGTTCCCTAAAAACATGTTTGGAAGTAATACAACTAAATCCTCCCACCAAAGAGAGAGTTTGATCAAGTACTAGTCGAAGAACAATATTATACATCCTGATTTTTCCCATTACTCGGTCAATCACCAAAGTGGAGTCTCTAAAAAAATAAAAAACAATTATCCCTTGTTCTACAACAATTTTAAGCAAGGTTGTTAGTGCTTGTAGGTCAACCTAGTTGTTTGTACGTCTTCTTAATGTGTGTGTGTGTGTGTGTGTGTGTGTTAACGACATTTTTTTCCAAGGAAAACGTCACAAGGAAACCTAAGGGATGGTTCCCCACATTTTTTCACTACAAGGAAAAAACAACTTAATGGAGATTTTGCAAAACTTTCAATCTTACAAGATTGGGAAAAATTATCAAACAAATGTCCAATAAAACTTCCACTATTGATAGTGGAGGTTTTGACAAATATTCACTATAACTAAGCATTATGGGTAGTTGAAGGTCTTAACATAGGTCCTTTTCAATGTTCCTAAACCAATAAGCTACATCGATGTGAATATACTTAATATGCAAGTTAGTACATATTATATACTTGAAAGCATCAATGAATATTATATATTTTAGAAGCATCGATGCATATTATATACTTTCAAAACACCACTGCTCATTAGATATTTTGAAAGCGTCGGTGTGTATTGTATTTTTTAAAGCACTGGTGCATATTATATATGATTAAGCACTAGTTCATTTCGTATATGATTGAGCACCATTGAGAATGTATCCATGTGCATGGTGAAGTCCTGGTAATGATGACAATAATAGTAATGACAATGGTAACATTATCGTGAATATACTTAATATGCACTAGTACATATTATATACTTGAAAGCATCAATGAATATTATATATTTTAGAAGGATCGATGCATATTATATACTTTCAAAACACAACTATTCATTAGATATTTTGAAAGTATCGGTGTGTATTATATTTTTTAAAGCACTAGTGCATATTATATATGATTAAGCACTAGTTCATATTATATATGAATGAGCACCATTGAGAATATATCCATATGCATGGTGAAGCCTTGGTAATGATGATGATAGTAGTAATGACAATGGTAACATTATAATATAAGGGATTGGTGCTACTATTTTAGTTAGTTGTGCAGGTGCTCTTATTACAATTATTAGCATTGGTGAATTTTTACATGTATATTACATCAATGCATAACAATGATTGAAACACATTGGTGCGTAAATAAGCATCAAAGGCACCGTTATGTTCAAATAAATATAATGCATCAATATATTTTAGTGCTGAAAATTTTCATGTTCTAGGTATGTAAATAGAATGTCTTTTTATATATATATAATTTCAATTAATCATAAAAAAGATTTATAATAATATTGATGTTTATGTTTTCATTAATGTGTTTTGGTAATAATAATAATAATCTAATTTTAAGGTCACGACCAAGCTAGACACCAAATTGGTGTATGAGAACCCCTTGTTTTGGGACAAGTGACCCCCTCTGTGTAGCAATTTGTCTGTTAAAGTCTATGGAGGTGTACATACCCTACCCCCCTCTAGATTTGAACCCGTGACCTCCAAGGAGGAAACTCATGTTCTTAACCATTAGGCCCACTCAACATTAATATATTGTTATGTTTAAACAAATATAACAATTGATTACACCTTTATTCATTATTAAAATGTAAATTGTCCATATATTTAGTTTGTAATGTAAGATTTTATAATGTTGAACAATGTAATAGAATAAAAAACCCATTTTATTATATACAAATAAGGAACCCTTCACCATATGAATGAAACAACATAAAGGTCCACGATAATCAAAATGTCAATACATAATTGTGACAATTCGGTAACCCATCATATTTGTTATTGTTATAATATTTTACTAAGAAAAAGAGATTAAGAATAGTTGTGTAAGAGTGACATAGTAAGGTATCAAAGAGAGGTTCAGTACACGAGGACCATCGATCCACTATTAATTTCTCATAGTGTTATATTTTTTTTAATGAATAAAAGTATAACTAAATAAACTTTGGATTTTCTTCTTATGATGGATAATTATGGATAGAAGAGGAAGGAGAGGTAGGATTGTTAGAGGTCAAGATATGCATCCTCCATCACAACCTATGCATATGGACTCTCCATCCAGGGGATAAGAACATTGTTAGCACATAGGATTGCAAGGGTCAAAAAATCACTTTGGTTTTGTTTTTTGAATCATTGGGTTTTACAAGTCCTAAGTTTTTGGATCTCTTGTTATGGTCATAACTTAAAGTTTGATTTGAATAAGCTAAAGTTTGGTTCAACCTTAGTTTAAGAGTCTTGAAGCAATGTAATTAGACATCATGACAAGGTAAATAAAGTCCCTATGAGTCACACCTCCAGCTTGTACACAAGTTTCTTCTTGTCACCATCCATCCGTTTGAATGTCAAATCAGAGTAAAGTGTATGTGCTTCCAACTCAATAGGAGAGTTCGCAACGTACTCTAAGTACCTCATGCATTCATTTATCATCCTTGCAATTAAAGGATCACATCAAAGAAGATTTTATTGTTTCCAGAGCCTACATTTAACCACTTCTTCAAGGATTATTTCATAAGATCTACTAACAGTTTCTTCGAAGTGTGCAAACTCTGTTTGAACTTGGTGTTGCAAGTTGGCGCTGCCAACTAGCACTGTGAACTAGCTGAAGAGGAGAGTTGGAGCTTGGATAACTTACAAACGTATCAGTTCAAATTCATAGATATCAACATCAATCTCAGGTTTACCAGGAACTCCTCGAGGGTCTACATGTTGTTTAGAGGTTGAGAGAAGGTTTTATGCTGGTTTATCTATCGGCGCTGCAAATTTTCCTAATCTGGCACTACGAACATGGCATTGTGAACCCTATGTTCCAACACTGTTGCAACCTTCATCCTCTACATATTTAAAAGCTCAGTTTTAAGAGCATGGATCTGCACCCCTATCTAATTTAAATGTATGGTTTGTCATCTGCTGAAGCAAGCTTGAGTTTCACACATCATCAATTTTACTAATTGATATTTATACTAATAAAAAACCTTGTTTTAGCAGAAGATTCACATTTGTCTCCCTTTTATTATAACTCTCAGTTGTTGTTTCTTATTCCTCCTTTTGAAAGAGTGTCTTGTCTCATACCTCAATGTGTATACAGTCACGTATATAAAATATTTGGATAAAGTCAACCTTTTGAAAACATTTCAGCCATTCAAACCCAAATTACCTGTTTCATGCATTTTACAACATTTTTTGGTGATGGCTATGTTTTGTAAGCCATGATTATCAGTTTGGGTGCTTTCCTTTAATCAATATTATTAAAATGATGAAGTTTACATAATTTTTGGACCCCTGATACAGTTTTGGGATGTAAAGATTTGGAAAAAGTGAAACATGCTACTACAGGAAAGTTCATAGCGTCGGCGTTGCGAACTCATAATTATGACAGTTTGTAAGCATTAGCACACAACATAGGATTGTTTTGATCATAACTTTGGAATGCCAATCTGGTTTCCTCTGAAATTGGGTCTGGAGGCAACACATGATGTTTTTGACGTGATGACAAAAACTCAGCTCGACCCAGTTCGTATTTTGGGAGAAAATACAAAATCATCACCTACAGGAAAGTTCACAGTGCATGTTATCAAAGGCATTGCAAACTCTAACAGTCTGACAAATTGGAGCTATGGGAAGGCTACCAACTGTCAGGGAAGGTTAGAATGGTATCCTAAGATTTAGTTGGACATGAGGAACATGTTTTCCATCTCCATATCAAGCAACATGACCTGTTTCAAAAGGCATTTATCTCAATAGATAAGATCCCAAAAAATAAGAATTTTATAGGTTTTTGTTGGAATCTTTTGTAACAAGACTCCTAAATGGAGGAGGATCCTATGTAGCTCCTTGGTTTCAAACTCCTTAGGGTATATATAGATCATTCACTATATATGAAGTGGACTTTGATAAGGAAAGGGTTGGAGTGATAGGAAAAACATTTTTACTATTTTGTAAACTCTCAGACTCTGTATATATGGATGGAGGATTCTTGTGTAGTCAAAGATCAGCTTGTGCTCCTTTATTTGTACATTCTATTTGTCTTCATTCTCTAATGGAATATTGATTGATAAAGGATTTATCAACAACTTTGTCAACATAGTTATGCAGTGGATGATTTACTGTGTATTTTGTGAAGCATTTCTTCTTGGAGCAAATCTTTATTTCTTGATTAGAAGGATCCTAATTAATGAAATTTCAATCAAGCCTGCTGTGAAATTGATTGTTCATCTTGATGTTTTTCTGCATTTTCTTCTATTCATTGTTTCAAAATATGTGTTGGTTGGAGATTATGATAGCCCTTTTTGTTGGAATATAGTCTTTGGAATTATGTGCATTTAGATCAGACTTTGAACCTTATCAGTTTGATCCATTTTTTAATATAATCACTCATCCAACTCTAAAAATTTTGATGGGTACTGGGCTTACACTTACAATATTCTAAGTGTGACTCTCAGTGCTAACAAACATGATCAAGAACATGAACATGTGTCTATAGGAGAGGTAACATGATGCACTCATTTTAGAGGTTGTTTAACACATTAATAAACAAACTAGAGAGAGAGGAGGGAGGTGTATCAATTCATGCTCATGGGGTCTCCACTTAGTGAACCTGTGACATAACACGTATGTTCATGGGATATTAAAGAATACCTCTAATTTCACTACATATTGATAAATACTCCCATAATCCTTTTGTTGAACCCCACTTTCAATGCATATTTCCAATTAAAAATAACCCTTGTTTTTACTAGATACCCCTTTTTGTATTCCCTAATACCTATAAACTCCCCAGTACCATGCATCCCACCCCACCCCTCACTCTATAACCTAAAATATATTGAATCTATTTTTCACAATATAAAACCCCCTTTATGAATTGTAGTGTACCTTTTTGCTCACCCAACGCTTAGAACGCACTATGTAACAAATTGTACACGCATTTCTACATAATTCGTGCATACATTATATAGTCACATGCATTCAAGTAATGAAATACATTTAACCCAGAGTAAAAACATATAATTTTTGCTGCTACGATTAACAATCCATAGCATTTAATAGTAATTCATATACACAGCAAAATAGGACAAGAACATAGTTAGATACTTATCTTGTAACAATGGTGAAATCCACCAAACAAGTGCAGGCCTTCCACGAACCTCCCAGCCTTAGACCACACTGCTCATCATCTCAACAATGGATCACCCCCGAGCTGGGACCGAGCTCCACCCCAAGGCAAGGAATCCTAGGCTAGGCTGAGGTTACAGGGAAACAACACAAAAATATTCAGAAGGATTCTTCCCAAAGATGCCATCTTACGCCCACTACTACCAGGCTCTCATTCCCCACATGCATGTTCCGCCCGGGAGTATACACCTTCACACACACAGTCCATCGGTGCTAACCTCCCTCTCTGGGTCTCGACAACAGGCCGGATCAGGAAGTCTAAGAGCCCGTAGCTGGTGCTGGGCACTCTCTGGATGAAACCCCTTCCCAATAAATTCTTTCACCTGGAAAGAGTTTCTCACAGGTCTGACAACCTGCCTCTTCCAACCATAGTCGCCTCCCTCACGAGAAGAGAGGTCATACACAGTTCAACACTGCGTGGCTGCAACAGCCAATTGGGAAAACAGACACTCGCTTCCCAAGCAGGTTCAACAATCATGGGATTGTACGAGGGTATTCTTGCAGAGGTCCGATGGGTTCATGCTCAGTCGGTCGGGTAGAATGGAGAAGATCCCCCTCACACGGTTCATCTCGGCTCTTATATTTGCATGCACTAGGTTTGACACTTGTCACCCTGGAAAATGCATGCGCTCCCATATCATGCATCCCTTTTTGCACGTTTTTCCCTTGCCAGGAACTTAGGATAAAATAAAATACACATGTCTTTTGGGAAATAATATTAAAATATTATTCCCAGGCTTAAGCCCCCTAGGATCAACACTTAGCTCCTTTTTTGCCCACCTTCCAGCCCCTAATCCCTTGCCCACTCTGTGGACGCTCAGTCCCCCTTCACTCATTCATCGTGGTCGGTCTGCACCTGGCGGTGTTTTATATTTTATTAATCATTATGCATACATACAAGTACATCAACAGGCTCCTGGCCTTCAACACTTAGGATCCATGGCCTAACAAACACATAAGCCTACCAGCTTATACAAAACATGGCTCACCAGCCTATAGACATGTTTACAATTCATTTCATATATAATGATTTGCAACGGGGCTCGGCTTTGGGGACACTACATGAATGAATGCGATAAGATATTGGTCAAACAAGTGAATTCCCCATGCTCATACTAAAGGATCACAAAATCCTACCAGTAATCATATGCATAGATAATTGGAGAAGGTAAAAATTTCAGATTTTGGGGGAACTACAGATAGACATGCGAATGAGACCTGGTTAGAAAATATGGCCATGTACTTTTCTTTGAGGGATTCCACTTCCAAACTCAAAGTACATTTGGGAGTTTCCAATTGAAAGGAAATTCCTTATTATGGTGGAGAACTCTACTACCACAATTAGGAACGGATATATCCGAGGTTTCATGGGAGTGATTTGAGAAGCATTTTAGAGAACACTACATTTTTGAAGAATTCATTGAGAGGAATTAAATGAATTCAATTCACTAAAACAAGGAAACATATATGTGCTTGAGTATGAGGCATGGAATATGGAACTATTAAGATACACTCCACATATGAATACTGAGAAGTTGTGAGTCAAAAAGTTTGTTTATGGGATAAACAGTAATATTAGAGATAAGGTGAGGATATTACTGGTTTGTACCTTACATGAGGTATTTCAAAGGGATATCATAGTTGAGGAGGTGATTAGGAGTTATGGTCTAGTATACAAGGACTAGCACCATTTCCAGTTGGTATAGCAAGGACTATGACAATACATAGATATATTTAGAGGGAACCTGTTACAAGTACATAAAGACGATCAATAGGGAACAAAATATCACCATACCGACCATTGTTACAAAAAAACGATAGATGCATCAAACTCGACATACATAACAAAGCAGTGGACTTGTCGTTTTCCAATCAAGTAGCAGGAGTCAACCTCCTAAGAGGGGGTGTTGTACATGTGGAGGACCACATTTCTAGATATATTATCCTAGAGCACAAAGTAGAGCCAACCGAGAATAGATTTAGATGACATATGGTGATATGGGAAAGGCCTATAATATTCATGCAATGTTGAATAACCACCATGCTAAACATTAGTCGACGGTGTTAAAGACTTTAGGTAACATTGATGATCTTAGTTTTTCAATATTAATATATCCAGGAGAGAATGAAAGATTTATCTCTCATGCTGCACTGTCTAGATTAAAAATAGAAGTAATATCTATCAAAAATATTTTAGCATAGAGGGGTTTCCGTAGTGCAAGATATTAGATATTATTGTTGGGATTAACTGCGTAGTGTAAGTCATTAATATATGACCCATATCCATGAGTATTAGTTGCAACAGACCAAGAATTCTCATGATTTGGATAGTCCACTTAGCACTCATTGCATCAGGTGATGCTCACAGGGGTGAAGAAATGGGATTGAAACCAACGAAATGAATCACATAGCATCAATCATCACTTCCAGGGCTTGCACCCGGTAACCAGGACTTCCCAGGTGCCATCCCAAGACGCCTTTGGCTCAACCACGCTTAACTGTGGAGGTTTCCCCACAATCAAGCCCACTTAGCTTTCTACCCCATTTGCAAAACCTTAGCAAGTATTGTGCCTTATGAACTACCCAGTTAGAGCTCCCTTCACTCTTATTATTTAAGCATAGAGGGGCTTCCGCAATGCAAGATATTAGATATTGTTTTTTGGATTAACTACGTAGTGTAAGTCATTAATCTATGACCCATATCCATGAGTATTAGTCACAACTGACCAATAATTCTCATGATTTGAATAGTCCACTTAGCACTCATTGCATCAGGTGATGCTCACAAGGGTGAAGAAATGGGATTGAAACCAACGAAATGAATCACATAACATCAATCATCATTTCTAGGGCTAAGCGGATTATAATCGCATAGCCCCTCTATGATGATTGATGCTATGCGATTCATTTCGTTGGTGTCTATCCCATTTCTTCACCCCTGTGAGCATCACCTGATGCAATGAGTTCTAAGTGGACTATTCAAATCATGAGAATTATTGGTCAGATGCGACTAATACTCATGGATATGGGTCATAGATTAATGACTTACACTATGCAGTTAATCCCAAAAATAATATCTAATATCTTGCACTGCGGAAGCCTCTCTATGCTTAAATAATAAGAGTGAAGGGAGCTGTAGGTAGTTCATAAGGCACAATACTTGCTAAGGTTTTGCAAATGGGGTAGCAAGCTAAGTGGGCTTGATTGTGGGGAAAACTCCAAAGTTAAGCGCGCTTGAGCCAGAGGCGTCTTGAGATGGGTGACCACCTGGGAAGTCCTGGTTACCGAGTGTAAGCCCTGGAAGTGATGATTGATGCTATGTGATTCATTTTGTTGGTTTCAATCCCATTTCTTCACCCCTGTGAGCATCACCTGATGCAATGAGTGCTAAGTGGACTATTCAAATCATGAGAATTATTGGTCAGTTGTGACTAATACTCATGGATATGGGTCATAGATTAATGACTTACACTACACAGTTAATTCAAAAAATAATATCTAATATCTTGCACTGCGAAAGCCCCTCTATGCTTAAATAACAAGAGTGAAGGGAGCTCTAACTGGGTAGTTCATAAGGCACAATACTTGCTAAGGTTTTGCAAATGGGGTAGCAAGCTAAGTGGGCTTGATTGTGGGGAAAACTCCACAGTTAAGCGCACTTGAGCCAGAGGCTTCTTGGGATGGGTGACCACCTGGGAAGTCCTGGTTACCGGGTGCAAGCCCTGGAAGTGATGATTGATGCTATGTGATTCATTTTGTTGGTTTCAATCCCATTTCTTCACCCCTGTGAGAATCACTTGATGCAATGAGTGCTAAGTGGACTATTCAAATCATAAGAATTATTGGTCAGTTGCGACTAATACTCATGGATATGGGTCATAGATTGACCTAGATGTGTATGTAGCTCAAGTATCTTTATATGTAACAATTTTGTGATATTATGATATATTTGTAGGAATGGATTGGTTAGAGAACCATGAAGTAGTGCTAGAGTGTAAGAATAAGAGGCTTTACTTTGTATATAATGCAAGTGAGAAAAGAACCTTAGTTGGGAAAAATAGAGGAGTGCCACTAAGGTTCGTATTAGCATTATAACTAAAGAGGAGTATGAGAAAAGGATGCAAGCTATATGATGTAATATCTATGAATGAGAAGAAGGACTCAATGAATCTAGAACAATACTCAGTATTGTTATATTTTAGAGATGCATTTCTAGAGAAATTGCCTATACTACAACCTAAACATGAATTAGAGTTCGTGATTGAAATTAAAATCAACATGAAACCTATTTCAAGGGCTTTGTATCACATGATGACATTGGAATTACAATAATTACAAATGCAATTACAACAAATTTAGGATTTAGGATTTATACGACCAAGTGTATCGTCGTGAGGAGAACTGCCGATTTTGTAAAGAAGAAAGATATATCATGTTGATTTTATAGTGATTATCGATATTTAAACAAAGGAACAATAAATAATCAATATCCCTGCCCAAGAATTGATTACTTATTTGATCATATGAAGGGAGCGGTAATATTTTTTAAAATAGATCTAAGATTAGGACATCATCAATTGAGAATAAAGGAGGAGGATATTCCTAAAACTACTTTCAAGACAAGATTTGGATATTATGAGTTTGTAGTGCTATATTTTGCATTAACAAATGCACCATGAGTTTTTATGAGTTTAATGAATGGAGTATTTCAAGAATATCTTAATAAATATGTACAAATATTTTTGGATGAGATGTTGATATATGGATGTATGTCAAAAGAGTATGAAGAGAATTTACAATAGGTTTTAAAATTCCTAAGAGAAAACAAGTTATATGGAAAGTTATCTAATTGCTCATTTTATGAATATGAGATTCATTATTTAGGAAATATCATCCCGGGAGAAGGAATTGTTGTAGATGCGAAAAACATAGAGGTAATCATGGAATTGTGGTGCCCACTAACATTCATGAAATATTTATTTTCATGGGATTGGTTTGTTACTATCGAAGGTTTGTAGAAGGATTTTCAAAGGTCGCAAATCCTATCACGATACTTTAGAAGAAAAATGAGAAATTCATATGGACATAACGATGTGAAGAAATATTTTAGAAATTGAAAGAATTGTTGATGATGACTCATGTCTTGAAAGTACTAGATATGGATCAATATTTTCTAGTATGTATGGATGCATCAAACGAAGGATTGGGAAGAGTACTAATATAGATAGGTAGAGTAATAGCCTATGCTTCAAGGAAAATTTGAACCCACGAAAAAAATATGTGACGCTTGAGTTGGAACTTGTGATGATAATACACACATTCAGAATATGGAGACACTATCTAGCTGAAAGAAAGTTTGAGTTAAATATACATCATCGTGGATTACAACATATGTTTACTTAGAGAAATTTGAATGTTATACAAAGAATATGGTTAGAGTTATTGAGCGATTATGATTTCAAAATATTATACATTAAAGGAGCGATGGACAGAGTGGCAGATGCTTAAAGTCATAGATCGTGTATTTTCTCAATTTTATCATTAAAGATGAATCTAAGAGAAAAGATTTTGAAATTGCAATTAGAAGATGAATGGTACACGAAAGTTAAATTAAAGTTAGAAAACAAAGTAATGAGAATTCTAAAGTATGAAGGATATACATTGGATGGTGATGGTTTACTACGATTTTATGGAAGGATATACATACCATTAAACTATGAAATCTATAATTGTATATTAAGATAAGCTCATAGAGCTATGCATATGGATCATCTAGGAGTTTAAACAATGAATGCAGACCTCAAACCCTTATTCTTTTGGAAATTAATGAAGAAGGACACAGTTGATTTTGTATGAGATGTCTTGAGTGTCAGAAAGTAAAGGATGAACATCGACATCTGGTGAGATTGTTGCAGCCACATGTGATACCAAAATCAAAATGGGAAGTGATTTTGATGGAATTCATAGTTGTATTACCAATAACAATGAGGAGACATGACTCGATATTTTTTGTGGTAGACACACTAACCAAGTGGGCACATTTTATTCTAATGAAGACTACTTATCAAGCACTAAAGATTGTGAGGTTCTTTATTAATGAGATGGTAAGGTTACATGGAATTCTGAAAAACACAATTTCCAATAGAGGATAAGTATTTACATGAAGGTTTTGGATGAGTTTTCAAGAAGAACCACAAACAAAACTTAACTTTAGTACAACATATCACCCAAAAGTTGACAGATAGACTGAAAGAACAAATCAGATACTATAAGAAATATTACAAATGTATGTCATGGACCAAATAAAGCATTGGGAATAATATTTACCACTTGACAAATTTACGTATAATAAAATCTACCAAAGTTCAATAAAGATGGCACAATTCAATTTTTTTGCACAAAAGATCATGTAGAACACCTCTTAGTTTTGATAGATTAGAGGATAGAGTTTTGTTTGGAACACAAGTAATTCAAGAAATGGAAGAATAGATGAAGACAATTAAAGGAAGCAAAAGATAAGCATAAGTGTCATGTGAATGTGCATAGAGTTGATCGAAATTATGAAGTTGGTGAATTTAGCGAGAAGGTATTATTGCGGCTAAGGTCGCAAAAGAGTCCAAATAAGTTTGGTAAAGGAGAAAAATTGTATCCATGTTATGTAGCACCTTTTGAAATTTTAGAAATAAAAGGATTGGTTGCATATTGTCTTGCGTTGCCTGCATCATTAGAACATACACATGATGTTTTTCATGTTTCAGTATTACGTTATTATATTTCTAACCCTTCACTTAAGTTATCTATAGATGTTAGATGGTAGATGGGGGTGGGGGGCGTTTGATGTTTGAACCAATATGCATTTTGGACCAATGCACTCGAAAAAATTGGTGTCAGTCAATGGACCTGGCAAAGGTCCAGTGGAATAGTCTCAATTCCACTACTTGGGAAGTCATAATTGAGATGCACCAACAATTTCTATACCTATTTTAGAACTTTGAGAGAAATTTTATTTTATGAGGGGGTGTATGTAGTGCCCCATTTTATCTCACTGTTATGACATACTAGACTTATTATTTGAGGGAATTTGTTTACAAATGACCTGGTTATTTGATTGATTGTGGTGATGGAACATGAACCTTTATTATATGATTGAGTTTAAAATGACGATGATTGAATGGTTTTATTTATAAGTTTATATGATGTCCAATATGAATTAAACATGCATTAATTTAACATAATTGATGAAATTGATTTTTATGATTTGAACAATTCAAAATGAAAATATGGATACAATAATTTGTAGATATTATTAATGGTTTGTCTAGTGTGATAGGAAAATGCAAGAGTGCATTGACATTGGATTGTGTCAACATGTTATTGGACTCTGGATTGAGTTAGGAAATAGTAAAGTTATGCAATTATGTTATGTTATGTTCCAAATTCTTAAGATATATATATATATATATAATCTTGTAGACGTGTCCGTGTTGCAGTCCCTGGCTGGTGTTGCCTCCGCCCACAGCGTGAGGTAGTAAGTTGCGATCATTATGTATCGAGCCTTAGAATGCCTAGCAAGTGGGTTAATGGGTCTGATGAAGTCCACTTCCCATTTCTAAAAGGCCTGCAGTGCAACCACCGGGTGTAGTGGAAATTCATCCATCCTGGAGGGTCGTCCCATTTAACTTGAACCAATTGCTCATTTGAGTTACACAATAACTCCCTAAAGAATAGGAGAACCTCCTCCAAATATCCAAATACATGAATACATCACAATTCACCTCTCTCCAATAATGAACACATGATCTCTACATATACTTATTCACACACTACACATGAGGCCCCTTTACTATTAGGCCAACCCTATTACATATCCATTGACACGTTACATGTACATTTAACCCCATATATACACCCCCTTAGGGTCATATCAGATACATTTAACTCCAAATATGCCCCCCTTCTGTCATATCATAGTACCCTCCTTCAAGAAGCTTTGTCTTCAAAGCTTTGCAATTAAAGGCATAACAGGTGATGAAACCAAGCAATATGATTTTCTTATGTTCCTTCTTTCTTCATTCCATTGATGATGATTCATCCATACAAAATCAATTATTTTCCATCTTAATCTTTGGTGAATAATTGTTGCATAATTTTATTTCCTTTGATTCCATGTATTGTTGTTGTAACTTATCCAATTTGTAGTGGTTGATGGTCTTTGATAATATCTTGTTGAAGAGTGATTTCATGATGCCTTGTTCCATGAATTTTGACAATTATTACATCTTCTTCCTTTATATTGTTGATATCGACCTTCTTATTTTCCTTGAAATCTTTTCTGGTAATGAGGGGGTCGATATGGTTTTACATTTGACAGTTTTCCTTCACTCTGCACATGCATTTCATCTATCTTATTTTCAAAGACAATGACAACATCTATCCTCTTTTCTTGGTATTTTATTACTCTAGCCTTGGATATAATACCATTATATTTGGCATGTACATCTTCTAGATGAAGTTCAACCTCTTCAAGTATCTTTTGGTGACCTTCTTGAATGTTGTCTTCTTTCTCCTTTTGAAGCTGCAATGTCACCCTATTTATCAAATTTTGACGTCCTTCTTCAATTCTAGATTTTATTTCTAATTTTTACCTCATTAGTATTGAGAGATTCCTCAATCTTATTGAAAATTTCCTCTTCAAGTCTTTTGGTAGATTCTTCATCCAAGATCCTTGTTTCTTCTCGATTTTGGTAATTCTTATTTTCTTCTTTCAATATATTAACTTCATCCAATAGTTTTTTATTATGGTTTAATCTATAATATCTTCATCTTTATTTTTCAAATATTCCCTTGAATCATCGTTTTACCACTTTTCTTTTCTATTCTTTTCTTGCTTTAGTTCTTAACCTCCTCAATGAGTGATTCATTAAGGGATTAGATCTTAGAACACTCATCATTTTTACTTGTAATATATTTTCTTTTTTCTTCATTATCCTTTTGCAATTTGAAGACATTTTATTTTTATTCCTAAAATTCCACTTGAATTTTATGCATCTCCTCCATTTTTTTTTTATCCTTGACCCATTTATTTGATAAGAGTTCTTCAAATTTTTCCCATGTGGAGTAGAGCCTAGTATCTTCATCAAAGCTTTTCCACCACTTAAAAGCTTCACCCTGAAAAAGTAAGAGATTCCAAACAAGGACTTGAAAAATAATTCTTTATCACCCTTCCTTCTGATTGATTTTATGTTTATCTCCATCTCCCCTAAAGCAAGGTATTTCCATTGATTCGTAATTAAGGTCTAACCCAAACGTTCAAATTACAACTTCAATATATTAGGAATACTGATCTCAAATAGTTATAATTATTTTTCCAATATAATATTCTATGTTTTCTCTTTCCAATGAATTTTGAATCATCTCAATCAAAAGTTATGATAGTTTTAAGTTAACATGCCTTTGAAAACCTTGATTTGGAGTCTGTCCTTCTGCTCAACCTTCCTTTTGATGTATTTATGAAATGTTGGTCGTTCTAAAAAATAACATTTCAGGTTGTAGTACTTTGATATGTCTTTTGTATAATGCCATAGGTCTGACCAAAATTTGATGTACCAAATGAAGGTTATGGTAACGTTCCCAAACCTTGTTGAGTTTTGGCCTTTTCTGGAGAGTGAACTTGTATAGAAATCCACATGTCGAATATTTGATACTGGATTATGAAATTTGTACCAAAAATACTATGGAATTCCCTCTTTCAAATGCATCTAGTGGAATTGAATTTGGATCCTCACTGAAGAATATATGACTATTTTACCTAGAACACTTGTTTGATACTAGTTATAGGACTGGTCAAATAACCAAAACTAATTTGACCCAAACTATTTTTAATTCCACATGTCGAATATTTGATACTTGATTATGAAATTTGTACCAAAAATACTATGGAATGTCCTCTTTCAAATTCATCTAGTGGAATTGAATTTGGATCCTCATTGAAGAATATATGATTATTTTACCCAGAACACCTAATTGATACTAGTTATAGGACTGGTCGAATAACCCTACCTTCCACAGACTATATATTAGAAATTAAAATGATCCAAACTCTGAAATTTTTACTAGGTGAAATTCACTATATTGTCTCAGTGTTTTGCAATTTTCACAGTCTAAAACATTACTAAGAAAAAATTATAGTGAAATTGAAAAAAATGACTTGTTTGAGATTGATTTCAAGGATAGTATAAATCCCTAACTTCCATGGGTTATATCTCTGAAAGTATAATTACCTAGAACCTGAAATATTTACCACAAGTACCTTGATATGTATTCTAAGTAACCTACAAATTTCACTATATGAAGCATCCTGAAAAAATGGTTATAGCGAAAATTCCAAGATGACTTGTTTGAAGAATAAAAACCCTAGGATCGATACTCTGATACGAAATGTTATGTACCAAATGCTTAAGATATCATAATAGAATAAAAGTACATGCCATGTACATTAATGTGAGTGTGTAGCACAACTCCAATATAGATAACAAGATGAATTACAAATAACTCCTTAAAGAATATGATAACCTCCTCCAAATATCCAACTACTTTCATATATCACAATTCACCTCTCCTCAATAATGAATACATTATATCTATATATACCTATTTACACACTAACATGAGGCCCCTTTACTATTAGGTTGACCCTATTACATATACATTTACACATTACATGTATATTTAGCCCCATATATGCCCCATTTGGGGTCATATCATATGCATTTAACCCCATATATGATCCCCTTGGGTCATAACATGTTATATTTGATTCTAATTATGAAAATTGTTGAAATGTTGATTGTAGTTTGTGCATACATAGGTAACATGATTTCCAATTGATCCACACATGGGTAATGGGGTTGTGTGGAAGCATGAGTACCATCAAGAGAGGTGAAGCAACGTCCTTGTTTTCACCTACTAGCACTCCTTATGTGGCCCGAGTAGAAAACTTGAGGACACTTTTACTCTGAGGTTGCACATTACCATGAGGGTAGGTTGTGGATTTGGTCACTCGTGAAGATTATGTAAGGGGAAAGAAATAAGGTGAAGACTTTATTCCTTAGTGACCATTAGTTTCTCAACAAAGGGAAATGAATATGAGTTATTAATGTCTCCAATGTTGTGCCATTTCCCCATCAAGAAAAGTTAAGTACATGAAGGGCGTGAAAATCATGGAACCAGAGATTGTCGGAAGAACCACAGTATTTATGACATCTTGTCGTCAATTTAGAATATAAAAATGAAAGCAGTTTGGATCCATAACAGGATCCATCATCAGGATCAAAAAAGTCTGAGAAAAATAGTAAGAGAAGAGCCTTTATTAATATAGTATGATGATTCTTGAAGGGCATAAGATACATGGCACTTGTTATCACCTACTATGTTCTGCTAAGTCTCATCTCTCATCTCTTATTTTCTCCATTTCAAAATTTTTGTATAATCTATAAATCCTAATCATTAGTTTGATTAAGGGTTCAAAATCTTATTAGGGGGTCAAATTAGTATTGTGCCGAGAGAAATGAGGGATACTTAGCCTTGTAAAGGGGGATAGAGGAAATTATACACATGTTTGTATGATTGTTTGATGGCATCATTAGCTTTAAATATTTTCATTTGAGCTATAAGTTAGTAAGTTGTTGATTCAAGTCAAATCCGTCCAAGAATGTAAAAGGACAAATCTTACTGAGCACTACAGGAAATTCCACATGTTCCTAGTTTTGATCATTTCGAGCACCATTAGGAGACTTGAAGGTCGTGGATTTCCCTACAAGGATGAATGAATATTCAAAACAGTTAGAAAGTACCCAATCGACAGTCACAACATGCGAAGGTGGGGTATTTTCACTTATACATGTCTGTTGTCCAAGATGCCACGTGGATGAGGTTTTTTCAAATCAGCTCTTTTAAAATATGGTGCATTATTCGTTACTACTGCGACTGGTCAATTTTAATTTTCATCCACAGAGCCATCAAATCCCCTATCTTTTTCATTTCACAACAGAGATGTCATTTTTCTGTAGGAAAGAGTCTAGTTTTTTTGTCATGACAGTTAATATGGGTAAAGGTGGACACATGAACATAAAAGAGCCTGAAGGGTCCGAGATTATGGAAGCTTATGAAGACAATAGATACATTTTTGATCGGGCAGGGTGGTATTTGTTCTGTACCCAACTGGATGGTCACCACTATGGTGCATCCAGGGCGTTTGTTGAAAGTTTTAATGGATATTGGGCCCGAATTGCAAACCTAGTTATGCAAGTTACAAAAGATTCCATAGAAACAGCTTGCAACCTCCCTACTAATGGTGAAAAGTGGTTTAAAAACAAATTAATTACATGAGGGGATGTAAATCCATTTTTGAAACATGAACATCGAGATCCAAATTGGGCCAAGGGTATCCCTAGGGATTGGATTGTCGATGAATGGATGGAAGCCTTGCTTATGCTCAAGAGATTCATCAAATGTGAAGGACTATATTCTATTATGTTTTTATTCCATCTCTGATTCCTTCTTCATCCGGCAGGAATGAAAAGAATGAACCTACCTTATTAGTTATTAATATATCTAAATAAGATGGCCATGAATATTCAATAAAACCCTAATACCCCTCCTCATGGAATTTATCATCATGGATCAATTAAAGTACTTATCAAAACCAAGATGGGAAAATTACATAATACTTGGGATCGATTCTTGATCCATTCGGGGTTTTAAAAGAAAGTACATCCTCCTACTTCACAACCACAAGATAAAGTTGTTGTGCCAACTCAAGAATCTTCACCCAGAGTCAGTCAACCAACCTTTTGAAAGAAGGGTAAAAGAGAAGACTATTTAAAGACTTCAGATGAGCCTGTGAAAGCTACTCCAACTAGCCAACAAGCAGATAAAGGGTATTCTCATATCCCAGGTGGAGGTAAGCATATGTTTCCTTTTTCACAAAAGACTTATTATAAAAGGACCAAAAGGTTGGAAAAAACTAGGGTTTTCATGGAAGATCAACAACCTGAAACAATAAAGGAATTTGTAGATCCTGTAAAACCTAAACAACATATCCCAGAGATCATTCCTCCTAGCTCAAGCTCCTCTGAAGATGATGCTTCTAAATATAAAATTTTGGTAAGAAAAAGGAGCACCGAGCCTCGAAATAAATTCAGGTTAAATTCCAAAGTAGTGTATAATCCCGCCATTAAAGAGAAGGTCATCATTATTGATGAGGAATCTGTAAATCCTAAGGATAGGCCATCGATAAGAAATAAATTACCTGTAACCAATATTGAGAGGAATACAAATAAGAAGGGAGGTCTGACAATAAATAAAAAGACTCCTACATGAAAAGACCAAGTTTCTACAAGAAAACAAGGTAAACAGAATAAGAAAGGCCCAAACCCTGTGATCAGATCTAAAGGGGATAAGCCCACGAGAATGCAAAATTGTTCTCAATCCCAACAAACCAGAAGGAATAATTTGGATTTGTTGGCAGAAGAAGATACATCAGTTTTTCAAGGAGATCTTTCAGTTTGAGAATTCCACCTCCAATGCAAATCCTAAACTATGGTTGAAAATGATGGATAATGGAAGAAACTTTTTTTGCTTCTTGTATATAATGTGTCATTCCTCTTTTTGTTATGATCATATGTAACATGGGAAAGGAAAGGAGTTGAAAACGTGCAAAACTAGTTTTTTGTATGTCGCTATAGGAAGTTCCCGCAATATCATACATAGGAAAACAGGGGCGCTACATGAACACCTGTAGTAGCAGATTTTTCTGCAAATATGACACAGTTTCAGATTTTCATGATGGAAGAAGGTTGTAAACTATGTAATCACTTTATGGAGTAATATACCCTTTTTTTTGGAGCTAAAGTCTGTCTTGGGATATGATAACTATGCAGATCTGTTACCATGGTTGAGTTGACAAAGGTTTGATTCGAGTGGATAATTGAAGATTAGGTATATCTTAGAGGGATAAAGAGGATGTTGCAGTGTAATCATCCAGGTGGAAAGCATGTCAACCAAATATATTTTTCTATGAAAGGATGTTTCCTTAATTCTAGGATCTTTTTTTGTAACTGTTTATTGTTTTGTATATCAACAGTTATAGGAAGAAATTCACCCTGAGCATTTGTAGGGATTAGTTTTGATGTGTCCCTGACTATCAGGTGGACCATAAATGCATGTAACCAATGCAAAAAACTATATATTTGATGAAATAGAGAAAGAAAGGGTTGGATCCCTGTTTTGGCTTAAAGGTTCTTATTATAAGACTATTTTGATCCATCCTACATATGTAAATATTTTGGTTGTTAATAAAGTCGAAGGTTGGTGTATATCTCATCTTTGTTTATCACTTCTATTTCCTCAGCTTGAACATATCATTATTGTTATATGCTCATATGACTATATGTATGTGCTGAAAATGTTTCTCCATTTTGCATAGTGCAATCTTTGCCACATGTGTGTTTGAGTCTTTTAAAATTGGTTCAGAAATGATTTATGAGTGTAGGTTTATTCTTCTACTGGTCAAAGTATATTAAAGAACAGATGCTCTTTGATGATTGTCAGTTTTGTTCCATTCAATTCTCCCTAATCATATCAAATA
This sequence comes from Picea sitchensis, assembly GCA_010110895.2. Lineage (NCBI taxonomy): Eukaryota > Viridiplantae > Streptophyta > Pinopsida > Pinales > Pinaceae > Picea > Picea sitchensis. The sequence goes on from SNQJ01S0000686.1 coordinate 126,981, forward strand.
AACTTTTTAATCCAACTGAGGTTTTATTTACCTGATTTGTTGCACATAGGGAAGAGGTTTTAATAGTTCATTCATCAAGTTACATTGAGATCAAGAGTGTGATCCTCCCTCCTCTCTAAGACTATTTTCTTTAAGTATTTTGAAAACAGGTGTGCTAGGCTGAACTCAAATAGCAGTCTTAAGTTGACTTCTAGCGCTAACAACACCCTTGGTATGATAATGAATTGGTAAATTTATTGTGAATTGAAACATTAAATTGAAGAGAATTGTTATAACATGCATTTCATCTTATGAGAAAATCAATGTTGTAGTATACAATATATTTGGAAAAGAGTGAGATAATTTAAATATTGATGAGCTTAAAATAAATATACATAGATTAATTAGTGTTTCATAATATGAATAAGATATATTTGGAACAAAAATAGTGAGAAGGAAGAATATAATTAAGAGAGTGTGCATGAAATTAAATTAAGATAATTATTTATTAGTAAAAACTAATTACTAGTGCACCTTTAAATTACAGAGAAGAAATATAATTTATAATGCAAATTTTGAATTGGATTGCGAGAAAAAAAAGGTGGGATTGGGAAACGTTAAGTGAACTAATAAATAACTAAGGTAAGTAACTCCTTACGTAGCCAATAAAATGGAAGTCATGAGAAGATCAATGGAATACCTATAAGTAAAAATAGGAAATATGGGAGTTGGGTGAAAAAATCATTATTTTATAATTTTAATTGGCTAATTACATGTGCACTCGTGCAAATGAGTGACACATGGACGAGTGAATATTAAGCTAACTGGTAATTAAGTAAAATATAATTATGCATGGATTGGGCAAGTGGCATGGACCACACAAACTATAAAAAGAAGGTTGTGTTAAGAGAAAAACACTTTTATGCATCCTAATGCTAGATGGATATTATAATGTTGAAATAACGTTTACTTGATATTTGTTTAGAATTTGGTCTATTAGATGTTGTAAATAAGTGGGGACTCTTTTCAATATTGATGACTTAAACCTTCAATCATTTCTAGCAAAGTATTGTCAACATACGACCCCATTGCGACTCAAGAATCATTAGGGAACAAGGGTAACCAAAGGAGTTGGTAGCAAATTCAACTAGTGGATTAATCGATAATTGATAAGTTGATGCAATGATTCAACAATTGATGCGAAGATTTGGAAAATTAATGCATGGATTCGACAACTGAAGCAATATCATGGCTTACTTTCAATATCGACAACAATTCAATGGTTGACAACAACACTAAACCTATATTTCTATGTTGTTATTAATGTTTTTAAATATATATAAATACTTTTAAATGTGGTTTCTAAAGAATGTGATTATGAATCCATTAGTTTTTAATTATGAGTAAAGTGAGGATTATTAACACCATTGAAACTACAACTATGAGAATAGTTGTGCGCTATTCTTAACATGCAAATTTTATTACAATTCGACCCTTGTAATTGATATGCTAATAGTTGTTATTATTTCCAGTGTATAGGCATTCAAATGAAATGTTGTTTGATAATCATTTAATAAATATTGATGTTGTCAATTAACTTTTAATTTATAATATTGTTTTCCTAGCAATGGTATTGCTATGGATTTAGTGTTAGTGTTGATTTAATAAATATATAAGTGTATCATGGCACACTGCCATATATTTCATTGACCTTTATTCACATATATTAATAGAGTCAACCTTACCTATAGGTTAAGGATATATAATACACAACATTATATATGTCTTTGTTTCCATATATGTGAATTATAACATCTTGTTAAAGTCTTATAAAACAATGGCTACAAAGAAAGATAATCAGAAAATCCATAGAGAAATCCCAAACTATAAGGCGGATAGAGGGAAGAAATTATGACATTTTAAAATCTATTAAACTACCCTATATACAAGGGACAATGGACATGATATCCAACATCTTAAGTAAGAAACAAATGAGGGTCGCGTTCTCACCCCTGAATACTTTGAGAAGAATGCTTGACTATGAAAAAGATCGAACAGACCCTAGGAAGAATAAAGGTGTATATTCCATCTCATGTGACTGCGGGAAGGTGTATATTGGTGAGATTGGTCTCTCTGTTCAAACAAGGTTAAAATAACATAATGCATGCACCATACATGAATGAACAAATAAATTTGCATTGGCGAAGAACTCCATAGTCTCCAAACACCACAGCTACCCATAAAACGTGGAAGTCATCGTCAATATTGATCATTACACAAAAAGACGAGTAAAAGAAGCTATAGAAATTGAAAAACACCTAAATAATATCAATCATGATTATAGCTAGAAATTAAGTAAATCTTGGGCACCTATTACCAACTAGATTAAAAATGTTATTAATTAATAAAATGTCTCACCCTAATAGAGCCAACATAGTGTTAACTTTTTTTGGGTGATTTTTTTTTATTAATTAATGATCTAGGGATAGATATCTAAGTGAGAAATTTAAGGTATCTCCTCCCGAAGATGGGTTATTCTACTTGGCCCGGAACGTCAAATTTAAAACAATAACCGAAGGTTTCCAAATAATTTGAAAATGACCACCTGGAAAGCACCAACGAAATGAAATATATCTAACCATGTAGATTGACATCAAATCAAGGAGCACACATGAATAATTTAAGAATTAACATCCAACAACATGACTGTTAACACAGTCGAATGGAAGGTATGTTGACATCGCATTTATGATCTCGACTTATAGTTGATGATAACTATACAATTTTGTTTCAGAATAGTTACTTGCCTAGTCGTTTAACATTTGGATGATGTTTTATTTTTAAATTATAACTAGTTTAATAAATTGTGATACTCTGTTGTTTTTATTTAATACAACTACATATTGATTCAATTAATACTTGTGTTAACTGAAAGTTGAATTTTGCTATATTTTTAGGTTGTTACTAGGCACCATGGCGAGTCATATTCAGATTGACTCTAGAATAGAAGAAAAGTTAATATTTTCTCAAGTTTTGGGAACTTGAATGAATGAATTATTGTCATTGTTCCGTTCAATTCTTGAGTATATATGACGCAGGAGCATTTTTGCCTCCAAAATATATCTTGTTGATTAGACCTAGGGGGTCTATGAATTTACCAAGAGAGTTGGTTCCCTAATTTGTTATTATTGTAATTTCCTATGTTTTATTGAAATTCTAGAAGGAATGCATAGGATAGGGTTTGTTTAATTGGGTTTGATTAAATGTAAGTGAATCTGCCTATGATAGTAGATCTCTAGAGTTGTGAGGTCTAGAAGATATTATAGAGTGATCTCTTGAGGATATTGTGAATATGAGCATTCTAAGTAGAATATGAAATAGATTTGGTTTTCATCCTTGTGTTGTATATTTTGTAAGCCTACGAGAAATCATAGGACTGTGTGTAGAGGCGGAGTGAGAAAGGAGAATTGAGTGTGTAAGAGGTTGAGTGTGGCTAAAAGGCCGGAACACAGGCCAATTAAAGGAAGGAGGAAAGGAGGAAGGAGAGAGGGCATTGTGTAAATTGTGTACAAATTAATTAATAGAATCTCTGTGTGTTTATCTGGCATTTTGTGAAGTGTTGAGTTATTGAAATCCATATAGGATCCTCTGTGTTATCTAGTGTTGTGCAGGTGTTGGTCCAACGTGGTAAATCTTTATATCAGAGGGGAAGGATTGTAATCAATCATTGAAGAGATTGATGCCTCAAGGGTGATAACAAATCATTCAAATCCATAATTAAGTCATTTGGAGTCGTGAATGAACATTGATCGAGTCTTGTTCTGCGTGCAAGGAGAACTAGAGGTCAAAGAAGATTATGTAAGCATTGAGGAACAACAACCGCTAGATCATTCCATTTAGGAATATTAGTCATTGGATCAAAGTTAGGAGGGTGCTAAAAGGTCCCTATATCCAGTAGTGAGAGTAAGATTTGGCCATCCATTTCTGAGCCAGATCGACGGATGACAGTGTATCAGGAGTTAAAAGAAACGCGAAAGTTAAGGGAGAATCGTGACCATTCAATCCAGATCAAGATCGATGGTCCTCATTATAATGGATCACGAACAACGGAGGTTCTAAGGTGCTCGAAGGATGAATTTTTTTGAGGTTTCATGTTGGTGCGCAGTGGGAAGACCTAGGGTTGATCATTAATAAACCAACAAAACCCTTAGACACCAAACCTTTTGGCATCACCTGTAAACAAGTGAAGTCTCACCTGAGGCATCTAGTGTTGAAATATTAATTAATTATCGAAAAATGTTAATTAAATATTGTCAAAAAAATTAATTAATTATTGCAGGGATAATTAATTATTGAGATTAGTTGTCATTGATGTCAACCCTTGAGAAAAGTTTCACGTCGAAGTAAAGTGGGAGTAAACAGAAGATAATTAATTATTGCACGAATACTTAATTAAAGTAGAGTAAACAAAAGATAACACGTTTCATGTGATTTGCATACCTAAGAAATTTCTCCTATATAACATAAAGAGGAGTCCATTGCAAATCACTTATGTGCATTCACGTCTGAGCATACAAGCTAGAGATCTGAGGCAGTGAGTCAAAGGTAGAGAAGTCAAGTGAAGTGATGAGTTTGAAGGAGTTGAGAGTAAGGAGAAGGGGTTTCATACACAAATCCCTTGAGTATACCCATGAGTTTTAGGAGGAAGTGTGCAGACATCTGCGACTTGCAGTGAGGAAAAGCACAGATACCCGCGGTCATACAATATACACAGTCGCGAACCTATAAGGAAATGTTATGGAAGATCAAGGATCTAGAAGCTTAGGTTAGCTACAATATGAAGGTATTTTTTCATGTGTATGTTAATGAGTTATTTTGAATAAATCAGGAACAAGTATGTCTTGGTAATTCATAAGTTGTTGATTTGGAGAATTCTCTTATGGATTTTGGTATGAGGAATAAGTGGTTGCATTCTTGATGAGATATTTATGTCAGTAGCAAAAACAAAGGTATTAGAAGCATTAGCATCAACAATTTATTAGTTACAACAACAAAGTTAGTGACAAGGTTGTCTATAGTTATTTTTTAGGGTGGTTGGACGGGGAAAGGAAAGGGGGTTGTAGCCTCCTTATGGTTGGAGCCATAAAATTAGGGAGTTGGAGATTCCTTCAGGTTGCAGCCTGTAAATAGGGGGTTGGAGCCTCTTTCTAGTTGTAGCTAGAGAAATAGGAAGTTGGTGCTTCCAATGAATGTAATCTTTAAAAAATAAGAAAACCATTCTGTGTTTTTTTCCCGCATTGGGTTTCCACATAAAACTTCGATGTACTGTGTTTATGTGTTGTTTATGCATTGGTTTATGTTACTAATGATATATTGAATACTGAGTGAAGATTTATATTGTGGTTAAAGAAAGAAAAGTACTAATACTGATTCACCCCCCTCTCAGTATTCCAACAATTGGTATCAAATCTGGTCCTTCCGGAAGCAATCTAACTACTGGAAGGAGATCATGGAATACACTAAGATTGGATCACCAAGGTTTGATGGGAATAACTATGCCTTATGGAATAAAAGGATGAAAACCTTTCTACAGGCACAATGATTTGATTTTTTGCAAGTAGTAGTAGATGGGTATACAACACCAACCACTCCCCCAACCGACAGAGATGAGAAGAATATCAACGTAAACAACTCAATGGATAAAGGTATTATTCTGAGTAGCTTAGTTGATTCATTTTTTGTCAAAGTTATGCATTGTGATAGTGCAAAGGATATTTGGGACAAACTCCAAAATATTTAGAGCTAAGTTTGAACAATTGAAGATGAATGAAGATGAAGACATTACAACCTACCTTCTGCGAGTTGAAAAAGTGGTCCACACTATTACAATATTGGGAGTAGAAGTTGATGACTCAATAGTTGTTCAAAAGGTGTTGAGGTCTCTTCCTATGAGTTTTGACTCTAAAATATCAACCCTAGAAGAAAGAGAATATTTGAGTACATTGAGCATGGACGAGTTACATGGAATATTTACAACCTATGAGATGAGAACAAAACAGAAGAACCCAGTCACAAATGAAGCAACTTTCAAGGCATCCGAGAAGACAAAGAAGAAGCACAAGAAAAAATCAAAACCAAGTTGCCGCTGCAGTGATGATTCAAACAAAGATGAAGAGATGGCTAACTTCGTAAGAAAAATACAAAAAGGAACCGACAAGTATAAAGGTATGATTCCATTGAAATGTTTTAATTGTGGTGGTATTGGTCATTTTGCTTCTAAATTTCCTCACAGGAATAAAGATAGTGATGAAGAAGAAGTTTCTAAAAGAGAAAAGAAATTTGAAAAGGGAAAACATAATTACCAACTTAACGAGAACTCTACAGAGTTCTCGTTTTTTGGGGGGTCAAGTTTTTTACCCTGTTTTTAAAAATGGTGTAGCACCCCCCTTCCATTTTAGGTGGTTTTTTGATATTTTAAATTTTCTCATACATAATGTTTCCATTTTTATTTTTTAAATGCTTATTT
>SNQJ01S0000686.1:148800-177126 GCA_010110895.2 Picea sitchensis
TTTTTACCTACACTATAATACACTATGGTACACATTCTGTGCAGTTCAGACTAGTGTGCGGAAGCACAATTGTCCTTGTACAATTTCAGTCTACTTTTGTTGAACATTCCTTCCATAACTTCTCCTGTTGAAAAACACATGATTCTGTAACGAACATTATCATGTATGGTCCTAACCAATGCATTTGGAGCTTCCCTAGGTGTTGCAGAAAATTGTTGTCATAAAGCAACACTAAATCTCCTGTCTGAAATTTCTTCTGCTTGATATGCCTGTCATTCCAAGCTTTATCACATGCTTTATGTATCTGCTGATGGAAACATGCGATAAAATGATCCTCTTCTAATTCTATTAGTTTTGATAGTCTATTTTACACTACACCAGAATCTGTAAGTTCCGCCATCACAACAATGCACATACTTGGCACAATAAACTCCATCGGCATAACAAATTCCTGCCCATACGTCAACCTGAATGGAGTCTTCCCTGTCAGCTTCTTTCTTGTGGTCCTATATGCCCATAATACTGTTGGAATCTTCAAGTGCAAGTCATCCCGACTTACATTGCAAACCTTTATCAGCACATGTCCCAGAATCGTATCAAAGGCTTCTAATATGGAATTTGCTTGGGGATGGTATGGTGTACTCTTCTGATGATGGATCTGAAATTCCTTTGTTAATGCTACAATATTCTTCTTCATAAATTGAGTTACTTGATCACTCACAAGTACTCTTGGGCATCCAAACCTTGTGACTACATTTTCGAATTCAAATTGCGTAGTTGTCTCTGCACTGCAGTATCTGACTGGTTCTGCCTCGACCCATCTGGTTAAAAAGTATGTCGTGGTAATAATGTACCTGGCTCCTAATCTCCTAGATGGTGGATTAATTGGCCCAACAAACTCCACTATCCATTTGTCAAATTCCTGTAACATCACCTGTGGAACCAACGACATTTCGTCTCTCCTAGAAGGATTCCCAAGTCTTTGAAAAATGCCGCAAAATCTTTTGAGTTGTTGTCTTTCTTGCGTAGTGACCTCCTGCAACCCCTTCATGTGTCTCAGATAGTAGCATGTTTCTTTCATTCTCCAATATGCATCGTCACAGAATATTGTATGTGCCTAACTTGTATAAATTCCCTACTATCAACTGATTGTTTGTTGTCTTCACTACAAGTTGCTTCTTCTGCGCCACTATGAATTCTGATGGAGCTACTCCTATGCTCAAAAAGTAAACTATTTCTGCAAAATAGTCATCTACCATATGAATTTCCAATAAGTGCGCATTTAGTAAATTATCATCCAATTTCCCTGTATCTTCCCCTAACAATATGCGCGACAAATGATATGATCATGAGTTAAACTTTCCTAGTTTCACGATCACCTTGAATTCGTATTCCGGGAAAAATAATAACCATCTGCAAATTATACCCCCCAACACTGGCTTGTTCACTAGGTATATTAGTGTAGAGTGATCTATATACATCTTGAAATGAGATCCATGTAGGTAATGTGTAACTTTTGTAAGGAATATACCATCGCCAAACCTTCTCGTTCTGTCATATTATAGTTATGCTCTATAGATGATAACTTCCTACTGGTGAATGCAATCGGATGGTGTATCTCTCCTTCACCCGATTGTGCCAAACCTTCTCACAATGCTATCGATGATGCATCAACATGTACATGAAATTCTTTGCTCCAATAAGGAAAAACTAGAATCGAAATGGTGACCGTCTTCTATGTTAATGTATCTAGACTCTTCTTACATTCGTCATTCCACTGATACTTCACTTCGTTCTTCAACAATTTATCCATAAGGGATGTGATCTGTGCATATCCTTTGATGAAATTTTTATAATATCATGTATGACCTAATGTGGACTTCAACAATCCCAGTGAAGTTGGTGGTGGTAGATAAACAATCACGACTATCTTTGCAGGGTCCATTATCAATCCCTGTTTACACACCACATGGCCCAAAACAGTTACAAAAGGCGCACAAAATATGCATTTCTTCACATCCAATGATATCTGGTATTTCCTACACTTATCCAACATTAATCACAATAATAAAGTTTATCTAATAATGCCCCCCCCCACGTGATATTTCAATCAACTAAATATTGTCCAATCATCTAGGTACACTTCTAAAAATTTATGAATGGAATCTTTGAAAGCTACAACAAATACTCTAAAAATTATTGTTGGTGCATTCTTCAACCCAAACAACATAACTGTGTACTGGTAACAACCCCATTATGTCACAAAGGTCATCTTATATCGGTCTTCTTGCGCAATCTTGATCTAGTGGTATCCTAAGAATACATCTGTAAATAAGTAAGCCTATTGACCCCCTACATTCTCTAATACTTCATCTGTAAAATGAATAGGAAAAGGGTCGTGTAAACATCCATCGTTCAAATTTCTCAGAACTACGCATATCTTGATTATGATCGTCTTCTTGTCTTGAATCACCATTGGGATGATCCACTTTGATTCTTCAACAGGTTCTATAATTCCAGCCTCTATCATTCTATCTATCTCTGCTTTTACCTTCTCCTTAGATTCAGGTTCATTCTATAGGGTCTCTTTCACACAGGTTTCACATATGGCCTCAACAAAATCTTCATTTCTCCTAATTCCTTAGCGATTCCTTTCATCTCTGAGAACGTCGTTGGAAATAGATCCTGGTAGTCACGTAGTAAGTCAACAATATTTTCAAGTATTTCCTTTCTCCAGTAGTCTCCGATATTGGAAAACTTAGGTCTCTCTTTTGTACCAATGTTCACTTTGTGCATTCTTAGGGGATTTTCATATACTGCAGATTCAATTTCTGTTACTTATATTGCATGCTCCCCTTCAGTCTCTATAATCTGCAAATTACTTGGATCTCCCTTGTCTTGGGATTCTTCTGTGACATTATAGTAGTGCAAGACCTCTTCAACTATCGTAGTGACTCTAGGCGCACTATACAAAGGTATTGATCCCAACAAGTCCTCTGATGCAAAAATAACATCCTTGAGCACCTACAAGTCTGAGTCATTCAAAAGATTATTATTCTAAAAAATGGATGCTATCTTGAAGTTCCTGGTCAATTTTCCCCAATCTCGTGTCCCTCTGCGCACTTCTAATTCGATGTACCAATTCTTGGCAATTGTGTCCAAAGTATGCACAAATAAGTGAGTCCATTCTTGTCTTGGTACCGATCTCCACTACGCAATACACTTCATAACATGATCTGTTGGACACCTTAAGCCACTATACTTTGACATTATACTTTCATTATCTTTCCCAAATCTGACTTGTAATAACTTCTTCCACTACGACCAATCTCTTATGCCATCTTTGTGCATAGCCTAACATCTCGTTGAAGTCACTTTCAGTGCGACATCTAAGGCCAAGATTATATGTTGATATGGAATCTTCATTTCAAACTCATAATTAAAAGATTCTATAGGTGTTAGTCTATTGTACCTTGGAGGTTTGACTATTTCGGTTCTAATCCATCTCAATGCGCGGGTAATTCATGCACACTTCCTTGTCGATACTTCATGCATTATTTGTTTCCAAATCTCCAGAGTGTCTTCTGAGTCTGATGCACATGAGATGATACTCCTCCAACTAAGTACGCCTTCAAGTGTATGGTTGACATAATCATCTATCCTCACAGTTATATTATACAGATTATCAAGTCCTTTTCTCTTTGTTGGTTCTACATACCTTTGTCCCTCCATGGGGTCTAACGACGCAATGAACTTCAAGCATTCTACTTCGAATACCTTTTGTCTCTTCTTTAGGTCAATGATTTATGATTATCAAATTCCCAATCAAGTCCCAAGAGTTCTAGATATTGTGTAATTCCCTCCAATATGTCGATCACTTCGAAGTCTGCTACAGTGCGGACCCCATCAATTTTGACATTTAATCCTTTAACCTTCCGATTGGTATGATCTTATGTTGGTTCACAAATCTCAAATGGATCGGTGACCAAATAAGCTTCGGCTGGCCCATCATCTCCCAAGTCTGTCTTGGTATAAAATTTACAGCTGAACCTAAATCCAAAATTATGTTGTCCATTTCATAATCTTCTATCTACGCACTGATCTTGAACTCCCTATTTGTTTACTTCTTATTGTGCACCTGGTTAAATTCTCTATGTGCAGCCAGTTTTTATTTTTCTTGGGCACAATGGTCAATCATTCTATGCAGACTACTCAACACAGATTCATCCTTCATTAAATCTAAACAACTTCTCAAAAATATTTTCAATGTACTTACCTCATCAATGCGTTTCTCAGAATGATCATAGACTATAGGCATATCATATACAAGTGGTTTATCATAAAACTATGGCATAGTCGAAGTTGATGTTATCCAGTATGCTCCCATCAATTCTTTTCTTTCTTGCTAGTAAGTCTCTTTCTCTTTCCTTGGATCAAATAATGGTAATGGCTCTGATGATTTCTTTACCCACTGGTGAATATTGTTCCCTTGATCTGTCACGTCTTCTCTGGTTCTCGTTCCTCCACACGTAGCTGCTTCTATTCTGGGCTGATCATTTCCCTCCTTGGCTACTATCATTTGTATGCTCTGGTTCTGGTTCTCTCTTGCCTGCCATTTTTCTATCAGTCGAGGAAAATCCTCCATTGCATGATTTAATTTTATGCGATACGTGCATGTCGTGAAAGGATTAGGGTAGTCGTGTGTTAAATGTCCCAATCGATTGTAGTTGTAACAAATGATTGGTCCTCTTTCTCCTCTACCAAATCCTCCTCCTCCTCCTCCTCGACCTTTGTCGAATCCTCCTTGTCCACCCTGATTAAATCCTCTCTAAGTATTATATTGTGGAACTCCCCCTTCCGTTGTGGCATTTTCTTCTTCGATTCTATAATCATCTGCAATGCGCTCCCTCATCAAGTCAAATGTGCAGAAATCCTTCTCATCATGTCCTACATACTTTCAAAAATTACAGAACAAATTCTTGGGCATACTCTGGTACTTCTGCGATAATGGAAAAGCAGTTGAATGATGTCCCCATGTCTTTCATATTTCAAAATACCCCACTCCTTTTGCCAATGGGTTCAGTTCCCCTATAGCCATATACTGTGCAAATGATGGGAATTCATCTTTATAATGGCCTTCTGTCTTACATGTAATACACCAAACTTGTGCATGCTTTTCCTTTCCTTTCATCAGTTATGACAACTAAATCCTTATCGCAACTAAATGTGAATCAATCAGTGCCATCTCTATACCATCTCCTACAAGAGATGATTCTAACTTAATCACAATTTCTAATGCTTCTGGATGCGACATAACCTTCTGATGTAGCAGAGGACAACAAATGTGTGACAACAAACCTGCAATAAACCACTTTCTATGCTATTCATCAGGAATATGGAATGTTAATCTAGCCATCACATCTTTAAACCTATGATCGTAATCCCAAACGATCTCAATTTGTATTTGCTTAATTTTTTTTAGTGCTGTGATGTACCGTGACTCAGATTTTGACTTCTAAAATTGCTTTAATAAAGCTTGCCAAATTCTTCCAATGTCCTTGATTGTCCCGTCAATGTAGCAATCTGATACTTCATGTACCATAGTAGTGTTGTGACCTTTGAGCGTCATTTCTAACTATGTAATATTTGTTGGCTCATCCTGTACATTCATTGCAGTCCATATTGTCTCACATACAAACAGATGTTGTTATGGGTCTTCCAACCCTCCCTGGAATTCAGGTATTCTTAATGTATTATCTATTTCTTCCATTGTATTCTGCATAGTACTTACCTTCGGTGATGTTGACTGACTCTGGTTCGCTACGTTACTTCCACTATTTTGACTATTGTTCTGACTCCTATACTAACTACTATTACTCTTGACAAAGTTCTAGTTTCTGCTTTAGATCTTGGTGACACACACGTGGTCATGGGTTTGACATAGATTCCGATATGAGATGGACTTCCTTCTTTTATTGGACTGCACTGAGGATCCTTTTCTTTCTCTTTCCTTTCTATGTGTGGTGTGATATAAAGTACTACGTAGGAGTCTCTTTTCTCAAACACTCTATGCTTCTCCTCTCTTTCAGCCACAGTCTCCTTCTTACTATACCTAAATTTTTTCCCACAATGCAATACTCCAATCTCTGCATCTGACTCATTGTCTTCCTCTCTCGACATGTTTAATCCATTTGCTCATAATTTTCATCTCTTTCCACTCTCATACCATCCTCTGGTCATCCCCTAGTCCCCCTATGTGCGCGAAGGTTCCTAGCCACCAAATTCCATCTTCATAACCTTCTTATCGCATAATAACATCTTTATCCAAGTAGACAATGCGTTCATAAATATTCCGCATAGACCCTTGAAGAAGTCCCTCTCTGCAACACTATAAGACTGGGTACAATCTATTTCAAACTCTATAATGTAACCCCCCAATATACTATTCAACCAAAGATAAATTGTGTGAGAAAATTTATTACTTACTTTATTCAACTATCTGATCAATTAAGGAGTCCAATTTCTTGAAGACTTAGTTCAGTATCTTCCAACATTCTCTACTAGCCTTTCTAACCATTTAGTAAAAAATATTGGAAACTCACTAAAGAAGATTTCATGAAGATATGTAAACACATACCTTTGCAACCATTGTTCATCGCTAAGCCATGAGTTCCTATTCCATTCTCTGGAAAATTCTCGTTCCTTTGTCCTTAACCATTCTGTGGTCTTTTCCTTATTCAACCTCCAAAATATTCCCCTCAGTTATATATCCCGGTCTCGAAAATAGAACCATTTGTTGGTGCATTGTGGTTAGACCTAGGTTTAATGATTAATAAACCAACAAAACGCTTAGACAACAACCCTTTCAACATCACCTGCAAGCAAGTGAAGTCTCACCCAAGGCATCTAGAGGGGTTGCAGAAATCAAGTTTCTATAATGGGGGGAAGTGAGACATTCAACATAACCATATTGTTCATTATCCATTCATTTACTGTGTGCGTAGTTTCTATTAATTAAACTTTAATTATTATTCAATATACCCTATGGGCAACATTACTTCACTTAACATTCATTAATTTATCATTAGCGTAAAACATAGTTACCAACTTAATGAGAACTGTGACCTCAAAATGAGAACTTTGGCCCAAAAACCCATATTTTTGCATAAAAAACATCAAAGTCAACCCCCAAATCAAAAATTGGTGCTACCAGTAGCACCATGTTTTAAAACGGGGCCAAAAGTACAACATTTTTCAAACATGGGCTTCAAAACTTAGATAGTAGCTCAGAAAAACCTTAAAATCAACACCTAAAAACAAATAAGATATTTTTGAATTTTTTTTTTCTTTTCAAAACGTTAAATTTTGAGATAAGTTGAAATCGTATTTTTATCACTTGGTAATTCAAACCAAAACCTCAAAATCAACCATCAAATTGAAAAGTACTGCTACGGTAGCACCCATTATAAAATTGGGGTATGAAAATGACACATTTTATAATGTAGTAAAAGAACGCATCATTATTGTAAACAAAATCATAAAAGAAACCCTTAAATGTTTACTTTTTAAATGTTATTATCAGACAAAGCACAAGGTAATACATAATGCCATGAAAATATCACAATATACTTTAAAAATTCAACGTCACTTTTTAATCATTTTTTACTTTTAATAATAAAACAGTGAATACAAGTTACATTGAATGAAACATAAATAATTTCTTAGAAGTATTGTTATATTGACCATATTCAAAACATATAAGCTAAGAAATTTTATGACCTTACAAAATGGTGAAAAAAAAAGAAAAATTAGAAAGAAATGAAAAAAATTTAAAATTTCCCCGGAAAACAATAATTTAAAAAACAAAAATAATTTTTTTGTTAAAAGGAAGAGAAAAAAATCCCTTCAAACTTAGAAAAAGAAAAATAAAATGAGAAAACAAACTATAAAATAATCAAAATTCAATGAAATATTAAAAAAAAAACATCTAAAATGAAAAAAAATTAACAAAAACATTAATATTACCTAAGCTACAAATTTATTTAAATGTTTTTTTTGAAAATAAATATGTAACTAAATAACATTGTTAATAATGTTACAATGTTATAATATAACATTCTTATATCATAACATTGTTATATTATAACAATGTTATAATATAAAAATGTTATAATATAAAAATGTTATATTATAACAGAGTTATAATATCTATGGGACTTGGGCCAGGCTCGTGGGGGGGCTGGACCGACATCGGGCCAAACCCCCCTCGCGGGCATGGCCCAGGTCCCGTGGGCCAGGCCAGACCCGTGGGGAGAACATCCCTTGGGCACCCACGAGACTTGAGTCAGGCTTGCAAGGGGGCTGAGGTGATGTCGGACATCACCCTAGCCCCCCCGCAGGCCTGGCCCAGGTCCCATAGATATTATAACTCTGTTATAATATAACATTGTTTATGTTTTTTTAGATGTTTATGTATTTTTTTTTGTGTAAATTTTATTTTTTAAGGCTTTTGATATAAATGTTAATTTTTTGTTGTAGTTTTAAGGTTTTTCAACTTATTTTTGTTAATTTTTATTTAAATTTTGTATTAAAAATTTTATTTTAAGTTTTTTAATTTGGAGTTTTTTTTATATATTTTTAATTTTTGGGGTTTTTTTTTCACCTTTTTATTTGGGTTATATATATATATATATTTTTTTTACCTTTTTTTCTTAATTTTTTTTCTCATTTTCTCTTACTTTATATATATATATATAATTTTATGGTTTTCTTTTCCTCTTTAGTCTTTTAGATTTTTTTTCAATGGTTTTTTTCCATATAAATTTGTTTTTTAAATTTCAATTCTCTTTGTTTTNTTTTTTTCTCATTTTCTCTTACTTTATATATATATATAATTTTATGGTTTTCTTTTCCTCTTTAGTCTTTTAGATTTTTTTTCAATGGTTTTTTTCCATATAAATTTGTTTTTTAAATTTCAATTCTCTTTGTTTTCTTATTTTTTTTAGTTTTTAATTGATCCAAAAAATATGAATTATATTTTTTTGCAAAATATTTAAAAATAGTGTTATTTAACTACAATTATTTTCTATGTATTGAAGTAAGGTAAAAAAAAATGTGTTAAAAATGATATTTTCCACTATATTTAAAATGTATGGAACCATAACTTAATTAAGGACATATAATTATATGAAAAATTTTAATTTCAAAAAAATAAAATGGTGTACAATATTTTTAACATTGTATGAAGCATGGAANTATTAGTGTTCTCGTTAAGTTGGTAACTATGTTGTAAGTGCGCATGACCATAACAACATATAACAATGACATATTCTAAATACTAGACCTTAATGTTCATTCCGCAGTAACACTGACATCATATGCATAATAACACACAAAGAAACACATCAAGACATAAGGTTTTAACATGGTTCACCTCAAACGGGGCTATGTCCACAACGACTAACTTCTTATTTTATTCATTCATAATATTCTTATAGTTGTGAACTACGCTTATAATAAGATATATTAGTTGACATTACCCAAACCTACCTCAGCCATTCTGCTGAAGTGTGAGCCTAACTCCCTCAAACCTCAATCATCACTCAAAACATTAAATGCTTAGCCAATTATTCACTCAAGATCTCGCTCCAAATATATTGGCTTCTCAAAATAACTAACTAACCAAAACTTGACTTCTACTCACCAACACTACCTCTACCCAAAAACCCATTAAAATTTATAGATTTACAATAGGCTAAGTCCATTACAATGTACACAAAATGTCCCAAAATCCTAAATACTTTTCATCTTTTTCACGTTGACTCTTGAACATGCTCCAAATTCTTTGTGCGCAGGCTACTCCTTAACCAAAATGTCGCGCGATATGTTCTTGCACGATTCCAAAGACTTCTCCAAAATAGCCTTCTCCAACATCGTGATACTGATATACATCATCTTGATGTATGCAACCACTCAAAGAATGACACGTGGCCTATTTAGGAAGTCACACATGTCAGTGTCAATTTGGCAACTGGCACATGTGAAAGCCGTGAATTTAGGTGACACGTGACATCCTAGTCAACAGGTGACACGTGGTAGGTCCACGTAGGTAACCCCAAGTTGAGCCTTGGTAGTTGTTCGACATATATCGACGGTGGAGGTTCAATCTGACAGATCCTGATAAACAATAGAGATTATATCTTTGACATGGGAGATCAACGGTCCATATCATTTCAGACTACGACCATCGGGATTTTTTGGTGTTGGAAGTTGTAAAAGTCTCGATGTCCTGATGCCGATATATGTTAGGCTGACGTTAGAGCCCCACTTTAGAAACAACATGTGGCAAAGAGGTTCTTGAGTATTCAAGGTTTTGTAGTGGTCCCACAATTCTATTGAGGTTTTATTGAGAATAATCAATGATCTAGAAAATTCCCGAGATCAAGATTGACGATGGACATTATATCTCCTGTTGATCATTGATAAACTTCAGGATCAATGATCCAAATTGATTACGTATATCCAAGAATTTTTAGCCAATGGTTATATCCATTGATCACATGGAGTTTGTGGGTGAAGGAATATGAGCCAAGGTTTAAGAGATTAAGTGGATAAGCGTCAGTCACAACCACTGGTCATGTGGACATAAGAAGATAGTAGCACCTAGATTTAAAACCTTAAAGTTGAATATGATAATGAATATCTCTGAAATGAAGACAATTTTCAACTATTGCAGCATAAAAGGCTCATAAATGTATTACTTAACCGAGGAGAAAATCAATCTAAATATGGATTGGAAGAAGAAGAGGATAATCCACTTGTAGTACGCATCAACAATAAAGACTTGAAGACTGTTGGAGAGGACATGTGAGATATTGAATATTTTGCAACAAAGAATCGAGAGTCTCATGGTTTTAAAATTGACTATTGGTGTATGTTTGCAGACATTGAAGAAAGTGAAGGAAGACATAAACAAAGATCTGTCATGAAGAAGGAAGAGGCAACATTGTCTCATGAAGGAAAACATGATTAATATCATTTTCAGTTAAGTTATGCATCAATGAAGGAACAATTGGAAGAACATGTCGTTATAGAGAATATGGAAAAGTTGGTTCATGAAGACAACCTCGAAGATAAGTAGACTAAAAGACAACATTTAAATACAATGCTGAAAAATTATGATGAAGAGATAAGATTGTTGGAAGAATGGCTAGAGAACTCTAAAGGAGAAGAAGATTGCATGAAAGTTGCAAACACAAAACAATCAAGGATTCTTAGTTCCATCATGATGAAGGAAGAAGTTGAAGGTCAAGACATAGAGTTGTCTTGTGAAAAGGGGATTATGTTATACACACAACAGAATCGTGCATACCATAGGACCGTCTTGAAAGACAATGAGGAGAATGAAGGTAATTGGGGGACTGCCAAATAGAACTCAGAAGTTCAAGGGAGAACTCATGAAGTTGAAAACTACATAAACGATGGAGATGAGGAAAAATTGGAAAAGTTTGTTTGTTTTGTTTTGTTTTGTTTTTTTTACTTTTTTTCTTTTCTTAGTGTGTTTATTTCTTGTGCACGTGCAGAAAAAGGTGAGAGTCCTGAAAGCAGTCAGTATTCCATGAAGAGGAAAGGATATTAGAAGAGACAACTGAGTGTCTCAAACACTTCTAGAGAAGTAATATGGAAGGCATCTCCTGAGGAAAGTCGCAGACTTTGAGGAATATTCCGATGGACCTAAGGACATCAAAGACAACAAAGAGCATGCTATCAAAACAAGTTGGATGAAGGACATCGATGAATAAATGACAACAAGGGATAAACATGTTATGCCTATAGAGATTCAACAACAAGTTTGCAACAATGTTCTGTACCAACAAAGCACAAAGTTGGACATTGAAATTGATAGGCTATAGAAGCTGATGATGAAGACCAAATGAGGATACCATGAATGAGAAGTGCAGTCAACCACAAACTGTACTTGGAATAGAGAGAATACATCAACAAAGTAACTGGTAAGCATCAAATTAAGATGTGGTATCCTAGAAAATCTCAGGCAAAGATGAGGCAGCAAGGCATTCAACAATATGAGCAACAACAGAACAAAATTTGGGATCATGGAAAGATGGAGGATAGCAGTGGACGACATATGAAACAATGCATATGGACAACATCAACAAAGGATCAGAGGAGGACTTCAATTGAAGACACATGGTAAGGATATCATGGAAAATTTTAACCCTCAGAGTCTGATGCAGGAGCATTTTTGCCTCCAAAATCTACCTTGCTTATTAGACTTAGGGGGTCTATGAATTTAGCAAGGGATTTGGTTCCCTAACTTGTTATTATTGTAATTTACTATGTTTTATTGAAATTCTAGAAGGAATTCATATGATAGAGTTTTTTTAATTTAGTTTGAATAAATGTGAGTGAATCTACGTATGATAGCAGATCTCGAAAGTTATGAGGTCTAGAAGAGATCCTAGAGTGATATCTTGAGGATATTGTGGATCTAAGTGTTGGCATGTTTATAGGAAGAGTGTGCTTGTGATTGACGACAAGAACAAAAGATGAAGCATAAGGTGAGAAAGCTTAGGAGGAAGAATGAAAGTGGTTGTTGGATCACCAATCCCGAATACCCGACAACCGTTGGATCAGTCTAAGTGGAAGGACATGATAAGCTAGAAGAGAGACATCGTAGATAGATAGATCTATTGATATAAGAACATGATCGACAAACAACATTTTGTTCAGGTCAAAAGTTGCGAGGAGGTTACTATTCAGGGAATCTCACTTTAGAAGAATTTGCAACTTGAAAGTTGAATTACTCGAAGCCCGAAATCTAGTATAAGGACCATCGGATCAAGAGAAAATGCGATGACCCTTATATCAAAGTCCAGTGACTAGAGGAAGTATAGAGGATAAGTATAGATGTGATCCGTTGGATCTGAGCGCCGAGGATTAACAACCGTTGGATCTAGAGATAAATGCACGAAGGTTAAGCCTTTGGATGAGCGTAGGAGAGCGGACTTGTCAAAGTCCCAAAGTCCCAAAGTAAGCAAGGACCGTCCATCGTCAAGACTGACAGGTGGCACACAATCCACAACTCCAGAGTGAATCACTTCAAGAGTTTATGGTTGGAAAGGGAGAAGATAGAAGCACCAAATCCCATACAACTCCATGTCTCCAAATCTAGTGGGTTCTAGAGAAACCCGGGAGTTGGTGCTAGAGAATTCTGAGAGTTGGTGCTCTCTACAAGTTGTAGCTTTCTATCAAAGGTTGTAGCCTCATATCCGAGTTGGAGCTCAAAGACTGTGATGTACATGAAAGTTTTCCTAATAAGAAGAGGTTTTCACGCTTATGGGTTTCCTCATGAAAATAAGTGTCCCTGTGTATTCTGTGTGATTGATCAAATATTGTATATCTATTCATGTTAAGTTATGAGAAAAACATTAATTAATAATCTAGAAAGAAAAAAATAACAGGAAAAGTTTCAAGATTATAAACATAACTGATTCACCCCCCTCCCTCCCCCCTCTCAGTTATATTTCNCCCCCCCCCCCTCTCAGTTATATTTCCAACACTAAGGAGTCTAAGTAGTATCGGAAATGATTACATGTTTCAACCCTGTGTTGTATATTTTGTAATCCTATGAGAAATCATAGGAGTGTGTGTAGAGACAAAGTGAGAAAGGAGAATTGAGTGTGTAAGAGGCCGAGTGTGGCCAAAAGGCCGGTGTTGAAACATGGATATGATATAGTTAATCCTTGAGGTCTATAGGGTTTCTAAGGTATGCCAAGGGTATTTGGGACATTGATGACAAGTTTTAAGCCTTGATGTGAAAGCGATATTTTGGTAGTGTTTTCACATAAGAAATAGGTTTCGTGCTATCAAAATGCCTCTGTAAAATTACAAAAAAATCAGAAATTAGCTCCCATCCCGCGCTTTTCAATTTTTCAAATTTCAAAAACTTGTCAAGTTGGAGTCTAAGATATCAAATAGATCCATCATGATTTCACACGTATTGTATCCACCCATCATCACAATCATCACCTTCATATGCCACCATAACCCTGAATTCATCAAACTTTTATGTTTGTTGTGAAAGAAACCAGAGTCTTCTGAAACCGAGTCAAGGGAGAAGATGTATCTTTTGTTGCAACATTATGCAATGAGAAATTAATACCTATAGGTGTTGTTAGTCCCTAAAGTTGCACTTGACTGTGAGAGGGAAAGCTAGGGCATCATTACTTTATTTCAAAGTGTTTATAAGGTTTTATGATTTGTTTTTTTGAGTAAGGTGGTTGAAAACTGGCTCAAGGTTACAACATAACATGAAAATCAAGATCAGAACATAACATATCCCATTGACTGAATAAAAGGTGGACACATAGATGGATTAAACCAATTAAGAAAAAGGAAGATGAAGCCTTCAATTTGTCAACTTCACATAAATTCTTGTCTCATAATGTCATAAAGAAACAAGACTATCAACTTGATTTCAAAACTTGAAAAATAATTTACACAGTAAAATTTTCACTGTATAAATTAACAGTCGAGAATAAAAAAGCATTGCAATCTGAATAATGAATTCAAGCATGAAGAAAGAAATAACATAGTAGAAAATAGGGTCTAACCATCCATATGCCTTTGCTATTAAGTGTCAAATTGAACATAAATTCCTTTACAAGGAGTTTCACAAAAAGGTCCCCTGGATCTCCAATTTTTCGACCCCCACATAGTCTTTCCTCTGTCTATTTAAACTATCCATAAAACCTCCATATCCTATCATCTAGTATAGCTTTAATGACTAGATTCGAATAGTATCTATATACTAAGGTAGTTCACTCAAAAAGAGCTTCTACAATCCGAAAATAGATCACAGCTCAATAGCTTGATATTGTATGATCTTGCTAGCATTACATTTGTTTCTACAAAACAAGAATTAGTTTGATTTAGTCAAACAGTTTGAGGTCTTAGCATCTCACTGACCAAAACGAGTAGACATTGCCATATTTCCTGGAAAACATTAAAATCATGATTGTGGCAACCTCCATGTAACCTTTAGGATATAATCACAGCAGTAGATTTAGCATTTTTCTGTTTGAGCTTGGTGGTAAGCACGACATTGTGCCAATAGAGTCTGAAGTTTATTTCCATAGGTTCTTTGAGAAATTCCCTTTGCTCTTTCTTCTTCTTTTTAAAATCTTGAATCCTTTCTTGCTGACGAGCATTCCATTGTTCTATTTGTGCCTTTCCTTTCTTTAACTGTCTCACTGTTTTTTGAAATTCCTTGATCCTCTCTTCATCAGTTCTGATTTTAACCCTGAACCCTGAGCATTCTTCAAAAGGTGCAGGCTCATTCAGGTTTAAGGCAACTTTGGGTTCCTTTGCTTTAACTTGGTACTTAGAGACTAATCCCGAGCTATGTTCTTCATCAGAACTTGTTGAATCTATGGCTTCAGGCACATATGATATGTGATCGAAGTCTACAAGGTAATCCTTTTTATTCTCAAGGGTTTCACTGATACCTTTAGCCATCTCTTTAGCTTTTGTTAATCTGGTTGAAGCTCTCGTTACAGGTCCTATAGGTGATGAAAACATTTGTTTACCTTTGTTTAATGGTTTCTTAAGCAATGAAGTTCTTTTTTCCCTTTTCCTGGTACTTGCTTTAGCATTTTCAGAGTCGTCCTCTATAACTATGATGTTTTCTTATTTGATTGATGGATTAAACATGGCCTTTGACTTCAGTCTGTACTTGTTGGTAACCCTAGTAGAATTCCTTCTAGGTTTTTTAGATACAGACACACCTTTAACCTTTTTCCTTTTCACTGCAGTACCCCTTTTACTAGTTGATGGCGATTCATGCTTGACTGTCGTTTGAGTATTAAAATCTTTATCTGGATCATTTTCCCCTTTAACATCTTCTTCAGAAAAAATTTCGATTTCTGGATCCAACTTAGGTCTTTTACTTCTGCTATTCCTCGTCACCCTGATGTCGGGCATCTCTTCTTTAACAGGGGTTTCATTAATTGAAATATTTTGTCTCTGTGTGACAATCTTTCTCCCTTTGCCTTTATTTTGTTTGTTGGACTATGTGTTAGGTTTTAAATATTGCGTGAGCCAACTCCAGGGCTTCGGTAATTCTCTTAAAGCAGACATAACTAAAGTCTTAATTAGGACTTGATGAAACAAACTGCTCTTAGCATTGGTGGAAAGTGAGCATTGGTGGAAAGTGACTGCACTCTCTTTGACATCTTTGTCAGTATTTTGAGTAGAAAATAAGGCAGATTTAAGGGGTAATCACCATTTAAATGGATTAATATCCTAATGTGGTAGATATATACTAGTGAAAATCTACCTTCGCAGGTGATATACCTATGGATCACAATCAGAGCAGTGTGCCATTTGGGTCGAATCTAGCTGCGAGGTACTCCCCTTTTCCAATTCGGATTTTTCTTATCTGGAAGCAGGAATTGGTTTACAAACTCTGTAACCACATGCTCTTTCTTCCACCATCTTTCTCCTCCAACTACCAACCTGCAAGATTTTGCAATTGTCTTCTCTGTTACTAGCATCAACATCTTACCGATCTCCACCTTGTGACCATCAAAGTTTAGAGCGAACTCCATGGAGAACTGCTCATCGTAACCTTGAAAAGTGGTGAGGAATTCAAACCACCCGGAATCTCTGAACCTTTGAGCCATCTAAGGATAAGCTTCAAGAAGTTCAACACCCTCGGGTTCTATTCTGACTACCTTCCCGCTCCTCTTTGGCGCCATCAAAACAAAATTATGTAACTAGCACCCTCGGGTTCTGAATTTTCCACCTGCAATCTGTTAGTGTATAACGTTCCTCTGAGCAAATACCTGCGCCTAAATTCAACAAAATCAAACAGGTATAATATAATGATCATTGAGAATTGGGCGATTTTAAAATGAGACCTCCGCGGGTACAAAGCAATCGGATTATGAAACGGTTTGAATCAGTAAATGATTCCAAGCTATTGTGGACACATGCGAACTCTCAGACCACGATTCGTGTCATCATAACGAAATCTGGATGACAGATGCGTGTCAAGGCATGATTATTTTGGCGCTACGAGAATAACCTTATTCCCGTAGCGCTATTAATGACTTAGCAAAATTTGAATTTATGAATTTCAAACAGGCATATAAGGTGACACCTCGTTTAAAACCATGTCTTTCAATTTCAAACTTAAATAAACTATTCAAAAACTGAAATGCAAACCATAAGACACTAAAAGAAAAGATCAAAATCAACTGGAAACATAAAATGAAGTGTAGGTAAGAAGGGTTTAGAATAAGGGTTTCTCACTAAACCAAGACAAAATTAGAGACTAACACTGGCTCCTTCTGGGGATGGAGTTTTGATAATAAAATCCAAGAACTACAGACCAATGCATTTTCCTTTATCTCTTATTCATTGATCTCCCTGCATCTGTCAGTCTTTTATTTTCAGCGTAACTGTAAAAACAAGTCCATTGGGTATATGGAGTCTTTATTGAAAGGAAAACCTATTGTACTAACTGAAACCTGATGAGCCGTTAGAGAAAATAGTGCTTCAAGAACCTCCCATTCACTGGGCCCCCAAAAATTTCAGTGTTGTCTAAATTATGTAGGAGAAAAGTGTTATTGTTCATTACCTTAGCTATCCTAAAAGGACCATACCATAGGCTATCAAACTTTCCATGTTTTGCTTTATCCTCTCTCCTGACATCCCATCTTAACACCAAATCCCCCTCATTGAAAACATCTTTCTTAGTTCCCTTATCAAATGTAGCCTTGATTTTGCTGTGGTGAGCAACAACTTTCTAATTAACCTGTTCTCTGACCTGCTGAACTTCAATCATCTGAAAATTCTTCTTTGGACATCATTAGGTTCCTCTAGCTCTTATTGTAGAAACTTTAAGACTGGCAGGCCCAATTGAGTTGGAAGAATTGCTTCTGTCCCATATACCATCTGGAAAGGAGATGTCCCAATAGACTTCTTGTTACTGATACGATCAACCCAAAGGGAAAACTTTAACTTGGAATCCCATAATTTTTTATTTTCTGTTAGTAATTTTTTGATAATTCTTATCAGAGTTTTATTGGAAGATTCTGCCAATCCGTTCCCTTGGGGGTAGTAGGGAGTAGAATGAACCAATTTGATACTATACTTATTGCAGAATTCAAACATGGAATTTGATTTAAAAACCTATGCATTATCAATGACCAATTTTTTAGGACAACCAAACCTGGAAAAAATATATCCTTCTAGAAGTTCCATGATTACCTTGTCTGTTGTATTCTGAGTCGGAATTGCTTCAATCCACTTCGTAAAATAATATGTGGCTGTAAGAATCCATCTATGTTCTCCTGAGGATGACGGATTAATCTCTCTGATGAAATCTAATCCCGACTGTTGAAATGGCCCATGGGCGATGATTGGTTTCAGAGGTAAAGATATAAGTTTTCGCTTTCCAACAAATTTCTGACAAGGTTCACATGCCCTGACCTGAGAAAAAATATCTGAGAATAGAACTGGCTAGTAATAGCCTGTTCTAAGAATCTTGAAGGCAATAGCCTTCCAATGATGATGGCCTCCGCAGACACCATGATGCAGATCATGAAAGATTTGTTTAGCTTCTTTTTCATCCACACACCTCAAGAAAAAACCGTTGGGGTCCTTCCAGAATAAGATCTGATCAACAATGCAGTACTTTACAACTCTTAACTTTAATGATCTGAATTTTGATTTATCCAACTCTGGGGGGAGATTTGAAATTCAACAGAAAAAATACGATATCTTTGTACCATGTTGAAGAAATGTACTTGCTTTTTACCTGTGAATTTGTTTCTTCAATCTGGACAGAAGAATCCCGTGTCATGTCTGAAAGATGGTACAACCCAATTTCTTTGCAATTAGATTATGTCATTAATTTGGTGAGGCCTTGTCCTTTTATCAGCTGAGTAGTCTTTATGGTGAGATTGTATTCCATTATTTTTGTTATCCATTTCCCCCGCTTTCCTTCACAATCAGGCTAAACCAATATTACTTTGACTGCACTACTTGGGACATAAGCTGTAATTTTAGATTGAACAACATATACTCTTAAGGATTTTAAAGCCTTTACCAAGGCATAGGCCTTTTTTTCTATTAAATCATACTTCAATTCAAAGTCTCTGAGGGTTTTACTAAAGAAGGAGATGGGTTGCTCGTATCCTTGCTCATTTCTTTGCAGAAGAACAACAACTATGGTATTCTCTGACGCAAATGAAAAAATCATGAATTCTTTGGAGTAATCTTGGCTAATTAGAACAGGTGCCTGAACGATAGCCTGTTTGATCCTTTCAAAGGATTCTCTTGCTTCTGGTATCCACTTAATTTCTGCAAAGTTAGGTATAAACCTCCTTAAAAAATTAATTTTACCAATGAAGGACTAAATAGAATTTTTATTTCTCGGAATATCTATTTGTTGAATAGCCTTTACTCTTTTAGGATCTATTTTAATACCTTCAGGTGAAACGATGTGTCCTAGAATCTTTCCTTCCTCCATGCAAAAATGTGATTTTTTTGGATTAAGTGATATACCGTACCTCCTGCACTTCTCAAAGGTCTGCTTCAAGTGTTGTAAATGTTCTTCATCGGATGCCGAAAAATATAGTGATGACATCAAGGTAAATAACCACAAACCTGTCTTTCTCCCCAATGAAAGCGATGTACATAGCCCTTTGAAATGTGGCTCATGCGTTCATTAATCCAAAAGGCATCTTTTCGTACATAAAGGTGCCCCAAGGAGTGGTAAAAGTTGTTTTCTTTTTGTCCTCTTCCATTACTGATATTTGATTGTACCCTGAATATCCATCAAGCATAGAGATTCTCTTTGCACCGACAACTCTTTGTAAGATATAATCCATTTTTCGTAATGGATAATTGTCTTTCAGAGAGCAGCTATTTAGATTACTGAAGTCTACACAGAGCCTTATCTCTCCATTCTTTTTCCTGACAGGTACAAGGTTGGATACCCATTCTGAGTATCTTAGTGGCACTATGATTTTTGCCTCCAACAACCTTTTCAGCTCCTTTTCTATTATAGGTAATAGTAAAGGATTAAATTGCCTGAAATTTTTCTTAACAGGTTTTGATCCAGGTTTCAGAGGAATTTTGTGCTGAATAATCTCTGTATCAAACACCTTCAGATCTTCATAAGACCAGGCAAAAATATCTGAATATTGTTTCATTAATTCAACATATGCTTCTTTCTGTTTGTGTGACAGTTTCCTAGATATTTTGACCAACCTGGGGTTTGCATCCGGACTAATGTCACAGTCTACTACATTTGTTTCTTCTGTTTGGATAACAACCTTCCTGGAAACATCATTATGATCGAACAACCTTTCTAGTGGAACCAAACCTTTGGGAAGATGGTTTGTCTCCAGTTCAATGATTTTGTGGCCAACAATTGTATCTTGAAGGACTTCTGCAGCATGTATTTCTACTTCCCCATCTTCGTCATCTTGATCAATTGAAATGTTAGAAAACTCTTCAATAGTTTTCAAAAATCTTTGAATTTCCTCATCATCTTTAAAAACCTGCCAATGTTTTATATTATCTGGTATTGAAGGTCTATTTCTGACTTCAACTTCGAATTTCAGATTAGGAAACATCAGAGTTTTAAAGTTGCTAGCTGCAAGTGCCAAAGAGTCGGCCTGCTGATTAAAATTTCTGTGCACAAAAGTAATATTAAATGCCGAAAAGAAACTATCCACATAATACCACACCTCATTTCTGTATTGTTTTAACCTTTGCTGTTTGGTTTGATATATATTCCTTATCTGGTGAATAATAAGTTCCGAGTCTCCAAAAACAGACAACTTATCTACACCCATATCTCTAGCAGCTTTCAAACCTAACAACAAAGCTTCATACTCACTGATGTTATTAGTGGTGTCAAATCCAAGTTTATATGACACGGGGATAACCTCCTTGGTAGGGGAAATGAAGACAATAGCAGCTCCAGAACCTTCTTTAGAAAATGCTCTGTCAAAATACATTTTCCAAACAAAATTGTCTTTACTGTCTCCTACTGCAGTTGTTGTCTTTCTGACTGATACTTTTGCCATTTCTTCACTCATATGAAAAATAGAAGAACCAAGATCATCTTCTACAAAATTTATAGGATGATTAGTGGGATTATTGTGATCACTTACCAAATAAGCCAATCTAACTTCTCTGTATAATCTCCGTTGTTCCCCACCAAAAACAGGTATGGTTGCATAGCTAAGGTCCATCTGTAGAGTACCACCTACCTTCTTRGCCCAAGATCTTGAAAGAAGCATTCCAAATTTTGGTGGTATGTCAGCCACAATAACATCTAATACCACACTTTTCATAGGTAATTGGGAAAGAGTAACAACCACATATTTCATAACTCCAAGGCATTTGACTTTCTTGGAGTCAAACGAATATAGATCATGATACCGTCTAGTAATGTCCAACCCTAATTCTTCCATCACCACCTTAGGAATTACATTATGCGAGGCACCAAAATCCATTAAGCAGTTGTGCAATATCTTGTCATGGATATTTAATGAAATGTAGAAAGGTGGAGAGGCATCAATTCTATCTTCAATGTGAGGTCCAATAGTTATAGCAGGGTTTTCATCCTCTAGATTTACCGTATCTGAAAAGATTTACTGTATCTGAAAAGGTGACATGATCTAGAGCCTGTAGAACCTTGAGGACAATCTTTCTGAACGGTTTTGTTTTCATGAGTTCTAATAATGGCACTAAAATCTTGATTTTGTTGATTTTGTGTTCTAAACTGAAAGCATAAACATTTATGTATGGTTCCTTTATGTCAACAGTACTATCCTTGGCAGGTTGTTTCAATGGTTGATCAACTTGGATCTTGGGAACACCTTTGATAATTCCTGTCTTAACTGGAGTACTAGCCTTCTTTGTGGAAACATGTGTATCTACTTTAGGTGCATTCGAACTAGATCTGAGATTGTATTTTTTCCTTTTAGGTCCCTGTTGGACGATCTCATCTTCATCCCCTTCCTCAAACTAGTTTGCAATCAAAGCATCTTCATAATCCTGCTGTGTCACATGTAGAGGAGATGATTTAGAATCATTCAAATTAACTGCAGGGTCTTCTTCTGTTTCATCCTGATCCTCCTCCTCATCTACTGCATTATTCTGAAAAGGAGGAAAAACACTTTGGTCATCTTGGTTTTTTCTTTCTCTTGGTAATATTTGAGGTACATTGTTTGGCCTCATGAACTGATTTGGATTTTTGTAACCACCCTCCTGTGCAGGTCTACTGGGTTGTTTCTGTTCTATCTTCAACCTTGCCATTTCAGATGATAGAGTTTTCAACATCTTAGCCATTTCATCCATTTTAGAATCAGATGTTGAATTAGAAGATGAAGGCAACTCTTCCTTTTTCTTTTTTTCTGTCTCTATCAATTCTAGACTTCAATTTGTCTGCTGCTAATATGTTTGATTCTACCTCGATAACAACATCTTGCATCAGGCTGAGGGTAGCGGTTCTTCTTTCCCTAAGCAACAAGGAAAATTAGGTATCGAATGCATTGGAAAAAGTGATTTTAGCTGATGTCTCTAAAGGTTTTATCTCCTCTGGAATTTTACCATACATCTGGTTGAACCTTTTGGTAAAATCAGGTATTGATTCACCTTGTTTCCTCCTTAAAGCACCGAATTCGGTGATGTAGTATAAAAAGTCCTTCTTGTCTCTCCAGTGTTTAAGAAAGGCATCATCTAAGGCTACGATATCAACTATTGAATTAGGAGGCAAACTCCTGAACCACTTTCTTGCTTCCCCATTTAGACTCTGTACGAATAGTCTCATCCACACATCAACATGCTCTACATTGAAATTATCTGCAAAACTATAAAATGAACTCAAATTCTCTTCAGAAGTAACTGATCCATCTCCATTGAATCTGGGCAAGTATCTCATATAATCATTTGGTGGAAAATCATACATGACTTGTGGAAGAACCAAAGGATCATACCTTGCTGCAACTATTTCGTCCATTATGTCTGTAGCCATATTAGCTATTTTTGGAGCTCTGGGAGTGAGCAAGATTGGTGATGCTGAAGGAGAAGGCATCCCTTGTGTATTACAACTTATATGCATTGTCACTGAGTCTTGATATTTAGCAGATAAGGATTTCTTTTCTGGACTATGATCAACTAATGGGGTGAGAAACAAAGGATTCTCAAAAGAAAAATAACGTGATCTAAAATCCTCAGATGAGATAGATCCAAGAGATGACAAAGGTGTCTCTGGTTTGCCCTTAATATCTGTGTTGTGACCTCTCGAAGTTTCAGTCACAGGAAAGATGTTTGGATACTCCTGTTTAATGAGTTCAGTAAGTAACTTCCACTGTTCTAGATTTAATTCTGAAATAGTTGAAGGGAATGAAACTATATCAGACTCAATAACAGGTTTAATTTCACTTTTAGGATTCACATCTTCATCTAATTGGGTTTTGATGATTTCAGAGGATTGTCCTTGAGAACTTTCTGAAGATAATTTTCCCTTTAAGAGTGAAGACTGACCGGAAAGAACTTTAGGTTTTCTTAGTAACCTTTCAGGATCTGGAATTGTTGCAACAAGCTCAAGATCTGGATTTTTCCTGGTTACTCGTCTCTTATTAAATGATGAAGAATTTAGAGGAGTTTTAGGTCCTTTCCCTTCTCTTTTAGGAGCCAAAATTACCACAGAGGAGTCGCCAGGTGAATAATCACAGTATTAAATAATGTCCAAAATCTTGTTCACCACCAAGATCTAAATGTAAACTTGTCATTTCCCCAGGGAAGATCTCTTCTTTTCTTCGTCCCCAACAGCGGTGCCAAAAATGTTAGTCCCTAAAGTTGCACTTGACGGTGAGAGGGAAAGCTAGGCATCGTTAGTTTATTTCAAAGTGTTTATAAGGTTTTATGATTTGTTTTTTGAGTAAGGTGGTTGAAAACTGGCTCAAGGTTACAACATAACATGAAAATCAAGATCAGAACATAGCATATCCCATTGACTGAATAAAAGGTGGACGCATAGATGGATTAAACCAGTTAAGAAAAAGGAAGATGAAGCCTTCAATTTTTCAACTTCACATAAATTTTTGTCTCACAATGTCATAAAGAAACAAGACTATCAACTTGATATCAAAACTTAAAAAATAATTTCCACAGTAAAAGTTTCACTGTATAAATTAACAGTCAAGAATAAAAACGCATTGCAATTTAAATAATGAATTCAAGCATAAAGAAAGAAATAATAGAGTAGAAAAGAGGGTCTAACCATCCATACGCCTTTGCTATTAAGTGTCAAATTGAACATAAATGCCTTTACAAGGAGTTTCACAAAAAGGTCCCCTGGATCTCCAATTTTTTGACCCCCACATAGTCTTTCCTATATCTATTTAAACTATCCATAAAACCTCAAGATCCTATCATCTAGTATAGCTTTAATGACTAGATTCGAATAGTATCTATCTACTAAGGTAGTTCACTCAAAAAGAGCTTCTACAATCCCAAAATAGATCACAACTCAACAGCTTGATATTGTATGATCTTGCCAGCATTACATTTGTTTCTACAAAACATGAATTAGTTTGATTTAGTCAAACAGTTCGAGATCTTAGCATCTCACTGACAAAAAATGAGTAGACATTGCCATATTTCCTGGAAAACATTAAAATCATGATTGTGGCAACCTCCATGTAACCTTTAGGGTATAATCACAGCAGTAGCTTTAACATTTTTCTGTTTGAGCTTGGTGGTAAGCACGACATTGTGCCAATAGAGTCTGAAGTTTAGTTCCCTGAGTTCTTTGAGCAATTCCCTTTGCTCTTTCTTCTTCTTTTTAAAATATTGAATCCTTTCTTGCTGATGAGCATTCCATTGTCCTATTTGTGCCTTTTCTTTCTTTAACTGTCTCATTGTTTTCTGAAATTCCTTGATCCTCTCTTCATCAGTTCTGATTTTAACCCTGAATCCTGAGCATTCTTCAAAAGGTGTAGGCTCATTCAGGTTTAAGGCAACTTTGGGTTCCTTTGCTTTAACTTGGTACTTAGAGACTAATCCCGAGCTATGTTCTTCATCAGAACTTGCTGAATCTATGGCTTCAGGCACATATGATATGTGATCGGAGTCTACAAGGTAATCTTGTTTATTCTCAGGGGTTTCACTGATACCTTAAGCCATCTCTTTAGCTTTTGCTAATCTGGTTGAAGCTCTCGTTACAGGTCCTATAGATGATGAAAACATTTGTTTACCTTTGTTTAATGGTTTCTTAAGTAATGAAGTTCCTTTTGCCCTTTTCCTAGTACCTGCTTCAACATTTTCAGAGTCGTCTTCTATAACTATGGCGTTTTCTTCTTTGATTGATGGATTAAACATGGCATTTGACTTCAGTCTGTACTTGTTGGTAACCCTAGTAGAATTCCTTCTAGGTTTTTGAGATACAGACACACCTTTAACCTTTTTCCTTTTGACTGCAGCACCTCTTTTACTAGTTGATGGTGATTCATGCTTGACTATAGTTTGAGTATTAAAATATTTATCTGAATCATTTTCCCCTTTAACATCTTCTTCATAAAACGTTTCGATTTCTCGATCCAACTTAGGTCTTTTACTTCTGCTATTCCTTGTCATCCTGATGTCGGGCATCTCTTCTTTAACATGGGTTTCATTAATTGAAATATTTTGGCTCTGTGTGACAATCTTTCTCCCTTTGTGTTTCTTCTGTTTGTTTGATTGTGTGTTAGGGTTTAAATATTGCATGAGCCAACTCCAGGGCTTCTATAATTCTCTTAAAGCAGACATAACTAAAGTCTTAATTAGGACTTGATGAAACAAACTGCTCTTAACATTGGTGGAAAGTGACTGCACTCTCTTTGACATCTTTGTCAGGATTTTGAGTAGAAAATAAGGCAAATTTAAGGGGTAATCACCATTTAAATGCATTAATATGCTAATGTGGTAGATATAGACTAGTGAAAATCTACCTTCGCAGGTGATATACCTGTGGATCACGATCAGAGAAGTGTGCCATTCAGGTCAAATCCAACTGCGAGGTACTCCCCTTTTCCAATTCGTATTTTTCTTATCTGGAAGCAGGAATTGGTTTACAAACTCTGTAACCACATGCTCTTTCTTCCACCATCTTTCTCCTCCAACTACCAACCTGCAAGCTTTTGAAATTGTCTGCTCTGTTACTAGCATCAACATCTTACCGATCTCCACCTCGTGACCATCAAAGTTCAGAGTGAACTCCATGGAGACCTGCTCATCGTAACCTTGAAAAGTGGTGAGGAATTCAAACCACCCGACATCTCTGAACCTTTGAGCCATCTGAGGATAAGCTTCAAGAAGTTCAACACCCTCAGGTTCTATTCTGACTACCTGCCCGCTCCTCTTTGGTGCCATCAAAACACAATTCTGTAACTAGCACCCTCAGGTTCCGAATTTTCCACTTTCAATCTGTTAGTGTATAACGTTCCTCTGAGAAGATACCTGCGCCTAAATTCATCAAAATCAGACAGGTATAATATAATGATCATTGAGAATTGGGAGATTTTAAAATGAGACCTTTACGGGTACAAAGCATTCGGATTATGAAACGGTTTGAATCAGTAAATGATTCCAAGCTATTGTGGACACATGCAAACTCTCAGACCACGATTCGTGTCATCATAACAAAATATGGATGACAGACGCATATCAAGGCATGATTATTTTGATGCTACGGGAATAGCCTTATTCCCGTAGCACTATTAATGACTTAGCAAAATTTGAATTTATGAAATTCAAACAGGCATATAAGGTGACACCTTGTTTAAAACCATGTCTTTCAATTTCAAACTTAAATAAACTATTCAAAAACTGAAATGAAAACCATAAGACACCAAAAACAAAGATCAAAATCAACTCGAAATAGAAAATGAAGTGTAGGTAAGAACAATTTAGAATAAGGGTTTCTCACTAAACCAAGACAAAATTAGAGACTAATAGGTGTATTGAAACTGTAGAGATCCTTTTCTCCAACTAGCAGTTAAAACAATAGTAGAGAAAAGTGTGGGTTCAGAGGATGGTTATTAGAGCCATGACAACCCAGAAGGATGCAAAAGAATAGATTAAAATTTTGACATAGACAACACAAGGTTTCGTGATATTTTGTTAAAAGTTCAAAATGTGCTCCCAAAATTTTCTGAAATACTCTATTTTTTTTTCCTGTTTTAGTCATTGACTTTGGGTGCCCTTTCCGAATAGATGAAGATCAATGTTTGAAAATGGAAAGAGGATTTATTGAAGAATGATACCATTCATGAAAACCTCGCTCTTTTTTGCAACAACTATCATGGTTTGAGATATTAAAATATATCTTTGAGGCCTATTTTTCTGGATTTTGTCAAAATTAGTTTCCTATAAAAATGCCTAGATAACTCATGATTTCGGATTTTTCAGGGATATGCCATATCATCAATTCGAATTGGTATATTGATAATTATGTATATTTCTATACAAACCATGAAGAAAAAGGTACAAAATGGGGGAGGAAGCTTGAGGGTCGAGCAGTGAGGTTTCTATGAATGTATAAAATAATGATTCACGCCTGAAGTTTGACTGATGTTATCATCAGAGTTTTTGAAGCAAGTAATGGACCTTTGTCTCTTTTATGCATTTTCTTCTCTCTTATGAGTACAATGAAATTGATAGCATATCAGTTTCGTTTATAAAATATAACTACTATGTGGTTATTGATGTTTCTGCACGGGCTTATGCTCTGATGGATATTGTGTTTATATGTGTTTATCTTGCTAGTTTGAAAGCATTTCATTTTAGCAAGTTTTATTCTATTCTAAGTGCCAAGATGAGGGAAGAATGCAAGAATTTTTTCACTTGAAGTTTTCATACTCTGTCTTCCCAATCTAAAACTTATCTTGTTGGGTTCACTACTATGTATTCAACATCTGATCCAAATACAAAACTCATTGAATGTTAACCCTTCCTTTCCTCTGATTGGATTTAGCTCATTGTTTAGACTCCTTTTCCCATCTCTATCTAAGAAAACACATAACCAACTATTTGTTGGAAATATGGCAATAGCAGAGAGGATGCAGAATGTCAAGGTTGTCATTGATGGCAATCATCTATGGCAGAAGAAGCTAGATGATGACAGAGCAATATCCAAGCGGAGTGATGAAGGGTAGTTGACCTGATAGGAAGATGGTCGAGGTCGAGCGAAAGAAATAAGTTGCAGTCTAAGGAGGTCAATCGATGAAGAATGACAAA
>SNQJ01S0000686.1:179042-201359 GCA_010110895.2 Picea sitchensis
GCTACTGATTCACCCCCCCCTCTCAGTAGCACGGTGTGTTCAACACTATTGAATGCCTTGACACTGATATCTTCAACATTTAAGGAGGTTGTGTCAAGGACTAACATTTTATGGCGTCGTTGCAGAGACGAAGTAGTGAAGATACCTTCCCCGAGAAAAATGACAATGAAGAGATCTATTCTTTGATGGTGAACAAGAAATAGGCATACGATAGTGACTGCAATATTTCACCTGAAGAATCCACGGTTGAAGACTCCATTGTAGGAGGAATCCAGTTGATCGAAAGATGAAAATAAAGAAGGGAAAAACTAGGTATCCGTTTGTCAGTTTTCTCCATGAACTTTTGTTCTTTTTCATCAACTCATTCATATCTTTCCCTTTTCATGTAAAAAGGATCATCCTATGCTTTGTTTATTCATATGACCATAAACCTACAAATACATGAGGTCCATATCTCAATCCGTCCTGAAATTGAACCATCTTGCAAACCTATGAATAGAAAAGTTGATTTATCACCTCCTCAAATCATTACTGCTCCATAT
Source organism: Picea sitchensis (assembly GCA_010110895.2). Lineage (NCBI taxonomy): Eukaryota > Viridiplantae > Streptophyta > Pinopsida > Pinales > Pinaceae > Picea > Picea sitchensis. Next base: position 179,585 of record SNQJ01S0000686.1, read on the forward strand.
TATGGCCAACTCACTTATGTTCAATCCAAAATCAGAGAAGGTTATAAAACTATGAGGCTTCCTTTGTCCTCCATGAATTCCCTCCCAATTTTTTAGATTATCTTCCCAGGTTCAATGAAGAACACCATGTGAGAGTTGAGCAACATATGGTTTCTTTTGAGTGGTTCATAGATCTCTTTGAATTTATCCATGAGGATGTGTTCATGAGGACATTCTCTCAATATTTACAAGAATATTCTCTATTGTGGTTTAGAAATTTGGAAGCTTGTTCCATTGATTCGTGGATTAATTTTCATTATGCATTTTTGAGATATTAGGGTGAGAACAAATCCTTTGATCAATACTTGACTGAGTTTCACGCTTTGAGAAGAGGGAAGGATGAAGTTGTCACCCATTTCAATAGAATATTTCATTAGCTTTATCTCAACATGCCTATTGAAATTCAACCTTCTGAAGCTGCAACCATGGTGCATTATACAATAGCACAATATCATGATTCAGTTCTTTATCTTAGAGAAAGGAAACCATAATCCTTAGAGCATATGTTTATAGATGCAGAGGAGGTTTAAAATAACCTTCAATCTTGTGGAAAACTCTCAAACCAAATTTCGGATGAAGATTTGTGTGCAGATGAACAAGGTCAAGGGTATGAACTTAAGAAATTAGACTTTAATTTTCAAGATACTAATGCATCATTTTCAGTTCTTTCTATTGGCAATGATTAGAGTTGTGTTCATTATGAGCTTGATATTTATGCACATGATGATTGTATATATGATTATATACCTCCAGTTGATCATAGTGGGAACTTTTTAACTCCTGTTATGAAATTGGATCATGATAATTTTTTTTCATACTACAAATCAGCCAAATTATTTTGATTATTACCTTCAAGATTATGTGCTCAATATTTGAACAACCGTTTTCATTACAGGATCAAAGAAACTATGTTTTTCTTGATTGTCGTGAAGAATATATTGATCAAGATTTGTTTTTGAGGGAACAATGAGGCCATTGTTTTCATATCAAGGTGGAAGACACATATGACATTGTCTCAGATGTTTCTTTTAGATGTTGTTATTATGAGATTGTTGTTTCATATTTTCAGGAAGACACAAATGTAGAAAGGGAAGAACCTTTTCTCATCAGAGGAAAAAATGCAATAATGAAATCATAGGTTGTGCTTAATCCTACGTAAAATCCGTTTGAAGACAGTGGAAATAGTTTGCAACCTTTTTCTTTTTCATTTTTAGGTTTCAAGAATGATGATATAATCTTTATTTATGGAGCATATTTTATGCAACAACCACATTGTTTTTTAGATCAGTTGAATTTATGTTATGAGTTTCATGATCCAGTGGCTTTGTGGATGGATTGGATTTTTCAAGGAGTCTCTTATGTTTCAATTTTGGGCATACAAACAAGTTCCAGGAGTAAGTACAAGATGCCCATCAAATTCCTGCTACAAAGGTCATATTTTTTTTTCATTTTCTTATTCAGCTACATGCAACCCAGATCAAGAGTCCAACTAACTAGTTATCTACTTGCACGACTTCACTGGAAATCTAATTACACTTGATCAAGCATAGTTCAGATGATTAGAGTAGGGGTGTGATGAATAAGCTCGATTTTGAGCATTTATTTTTCAGTTTAGTTTGGTGAGAAGTAGATCAACAATAAGACTCCATAGCCCAATGGAGAAGGTTTCTAAACTTTTGTCAAGTTTATTGTTTTTATGATTGCCTCTTGAAGCTGAATTGTGTAGTTGAAATGAAGAAAAAAATGTACATCTACTAGTACTTCCAACAGTTAAATTGCAGCAGCCTAAATAGATTAAGAGACCAATTCTCATTTCCTTGAACAAAGATAAAGAAATCTAGTCTACTTGTTCTTTATGCCTCACAGATAGGACATCATCCTATAGTTGGAGCCAATGTTGGAACATGGATATGATAGAGTTAATCCTTGAGGTCTATATGGTTTATAAGGTATGTCAGGGGTCTTTGGTACATTGATGACAAGTTTTAAGTCTTGATGTGAAAGTGATATTTTGGTAGCATTTTCACATAAGAAATAGCCTTCATGCTACCAAAATGCCCGTGTAAAATTTAAAAAATTCAGAAATTAACTCCTAGCCCGCGCTTTTCAAATTTTCAAATTTTAAACACCTGTCAAGTTGGAGTCCAAGCTGTCAAATAGATCCATCATGATTGCACACATATTGTGTCCAACCATCATCAAAATCATCGCCTTCATATGCCATCATAACCCTGAATTTATCATACTTTTCTCTTTGCTATGAAAGAAACCAGAGTCTTCTGAAACTCAGTCAAGGGAGAAGATGTATCTTCTGTTGAAACATTATGAAATGAAAAATTAATACCTACATGTGTATTGAAACTGCAGAGATCCTTTTCTCTAATTAGCAGTTTAAAAAACAACAGAGAAAAGTGCGGGTTAGGAGGATGGTTATTAGAGCCATGAAAACCTAGAAGGATGCATAAGACTAGCTTAACATTTTGACAGAGGCAACACAAGGTTTGATGAGATTTTGTTAAAAGTTTGAAAGGAGATGCCATAATTTTCTAAAATACTCTGTTTTTCCTGTTTTAGTCATTAACTTTGGGCACACTTTTCTAACCTCTGATGATGAATATTGGAAAACCGAAAGAGGTTTTTGTTGGGAACGTTTCCATTCACAAAAACCTCGCTTAGTTTTGCAACAAATGTCATGGTTTGAGATATTATAATAGAAATGTGATGCCTATTTTTCATAATTTTGTCAAAATTAGTTTCCTATAAAAATGCCAAGATAAGTCATGATTCTGGATTTTCAGGGATATGCAAGATCATCAATTCGAATTGGGATCTTGATAATTATGAATATTTCTATATAAACCATGAATAAAAAGGTGCAAAAGGGGGGAGGAAGATTGAGGGTCGAGCAATGAGGTTTCTATGAATGTATACGGGACTGAGTCACGCCTGAAGTTTGATTGTTGTTATTATCAGAGTTTCTAAATCAAGTAATGGACCTTTGTCTCTTTTATCCATTGTCTTCTCTCTTATGAATACAATAAAATTGATAGCATATCAATTTCATTTAAAAAATTGTAACTACTGTGTGGTTATCGTTGTTTTTGCATGGGCTTATGGTATGATGGATATTATGTTCATATGTGTTTATCTTGCTAGTTTGAAAACATTTCATTTTAGCAAGTTTTATTATGTTTTAAGTGCCAAGATGAGGGCAGAATGAAAGCATTTTGTCACTTGAAGTTTTGATAATATGTCTTCCCAATATGAAACTTACCTTGTTGGGTTCACTGCTACGTATTCAACATATGATCCAAATACACAACTCATCAAATGTTAACGCTGCCTTTTCTCTGATTGATTTAGCTCATTGTTTAGACTCCTTTTCCCATATGTATATAAGAAAACACATACCCAACTATTGAATGCCTTGGAAATGACCTCTTTAGCAATCAAGTAGGTTGTCTCAAGGACTAACAGTCGAAACAAAGACAAATTAAATGTAATTCAGGATAGGAAGGGAAGAGGGCCCTGTGTAAATTGTGTACAGATTCATTAATAGAATCTCTGGGTGTTTATCTGGAAATTTGTGAAGTGTTGAGTTATTGAAATCCATATAGGAACCTCTCTGTGTTATCCTGTTTTGTGCATGTCTGGGTCCAACGTGGTAAATATCGACATCAGAGGGGAAGGATAATAATAGATCATCGATCATCAAAGAGATCAATGCCTCCAAGGTGATACCAAATCATTCGAATCCATAATTGAGTCATTTGGAGTTGTGAATGAAGAGTGATCGAGTCTTGTTCTGTGTGTAAGGTGAACTAGAGGTCAAAGAAGCCTATGCAAGAATTGAGGAACAACAATTGTCAGACCATTCCACTGAGGAATATCATTCGTTGGATCGAAGTTAGGAGGGTGCTAAAATGCCCCAATATACGGTGGTGAGAGTAATATCTGTCCATCCATTTCCAAGCCAGATCGACGAATGACAATGTATCGGGAGTTAAAATACATGTGAAAGTTAAGGGAGAATCATGACCATTCGATCCAGATCCATATTGATAGTCCTCATTACAACGGACCACAGACAACGAAGGTTCAAAGATGCTAGAAGGATGAAAAGTTGTGAGGTCCTGATACTGATATACACCATCTTGACGTATGAAACCAATCAGAGAATGACACGTGGCCCATTAAGGAAGTGACACATGTTAGTGTCCATTTGGAAAGTGGTGCATGCAAAAGTCATGAATTTAGGTGACACGTGGCAACCTAGTCAGCATGTGACACGTGGTAGCCTAGTCAGCAGGTGACACATGGTAGGTCCATGTAGGCAACCCTAAGGTGATCCCTAACAGTTGTTCGATAGAGATAGACAGTGTAGGTTCAACCTGATAGATCATGATCAACGATAGAGATCAGATCTTCGACATGGGAGCTCAATGGTCCAAATCATTTCAAACCGCTGCCATCATGAGTTTTTGGTGTTGGAAGTTGTAAAAGTCTTGATGTATCGACACCGAGATATGTCAGGATGATGTCAGAGCCCCACTCTGAGGATGACACGTGACGAGGAGGTTCCAAAGTATTCAAGGTTCTGTGGTAGTCCCATGATTGTATTGAGGTTTGATTGAGAACAATTGACGATCCAGAAAAATCCCGAGATCTATATCGACAATGGACATTATATCACTCATTGATCATTGGTCAACTTTAGGATCAACAATCCAAATTGATTGTGTACATCCATAGATTTTTAGCCAACGATTATATCCATTTATCACATGAAGTTTGTGGGTGAAGGAATAAGCGCCAAGGTTTAAGAGCTTAAGTATCTAAGCGTAGGTCACAACCATTGGTTGCATGGGCACAAGGAGATATTAACACCTATATTTTAGGTTCTAGTGGATTGGTGTGACAACATAGTACTCTAGAGCTCTATTAATGGAGGATCTTGGGCCTGTATAACAAAAGTGAGAGTAGCTCGAGCTTGGAGCTACTGCAGGGTAAATTCATAACTATGCACCTATGAGGAATTGACCCAATGGGTCGTGATCAATAAAAATCATTATTATTATTTTATATTGTAATAAACAAAACCATGTAATGATTTTAAATCTTTAATTTGCGATATATATTAATAATTAGAATTTGGTTAAGTCTGTTGATTTCTCATTATAAAATACTACTTTAATGGATTATAATCATTGTTATAATATATATTAATTATAATTGTTATCCCATTTCATTATCGTGAATTTGTAATTCTTAATAAAAATATTTATATTTTCAAGATTAGTATACCTCTTGGGTTGTGGACTATATGTGATATTGAAGTCGATTAATTACTACAATATATATTATATAAGGAAAGTCGATTAATTACCACATTATATATTATATAAGGAAATATTTACAATTAATAAATATATATATAATTTGTAATTCATTGAATTATTAAAACTGATGTAAAATAATGATAATGATATTTACATGTAATTGGTCAATAATTAATATAGTGGAATAATCATAACTTGATTGGTCATATCACAAGTCCAAGCGTTTAATTTGCCCTAGAAAGTTAGAATAGGATAATACCCCTAAGAAGGATAGTCCATATATATTATAAGTAGATGTAAGATGAAACATATATAATTACTAAATCAATGATATTCCATAACAAAATATCATGAATGAAATAAGTAGATGTAAGATGAAACATATATAATTACTAAATCAATGATATTCCATAACAAAATATCAATGAATGAGTAGAGACATTAGGATACTAAAACAAATAATTTAAATTAAGATATTATTTCAATAAACTATAGGATTGGTTTTAGTATTTAATGTGTAAATATAAATATAAGTTGTACCTAATAAAACTTTCATTCATTATAACAAGTATGGGTACATTAACATTGTCATCAACACACACTTCATAATTACTTTCTCGTCTATATATATAATCTTTTACTAAGAGAAAGAAATTATGAATAGTTGTGTAAGAGTGACGAAGCGAGGTTAACAATGGGAAGGGTGTTACATAATGGAGCACCACATTGCCCGATACACATCTACACAATACTCGTATGCACTGATATATTTGCGGGTTTTACATCAAACGATGTACTCTATACTAATAAAGTCACCGATGCTATATATTATACAATGTGCATCGTGAAGCATGGAAATATTTTTTGAAAACTATCATTGACAAAGTGGTGCGCTATATGGAGATAATAGCATTGATGTGTAATACTATATAATGTACACCGCGAAACCCAAAAATATTTTTTTATATTACAATGATAGGTTTTGGGATCCAATGTAACAAGGGGCCCTAATTCATTAAAACATTATTTACATTAAGATAATTGTCGAATCCAACAAATACTCAAAACCTAAAAAAAAAAAATTATTATCAAAAGAGTAAATAAACTAAACTCTCACGATTAAGATTTGCAACAACTTAAAATAAAAGGGAAGTAATGAAAAATCTAGGTTTGTAACATTGAAGGTGACTTTGAAACCATCTAATGCACTGTAAATATGAATAAGAATCAATAAAAAATAATTGGGAATCTTTTATTTTATTGAGGGAAAAATAGTTGAGATGAAGAATGAAGTTACATACCTAAAATTTCTCTTCTATGAGTTTGTATGTGACCCAGGGTGACACCTTACAAATTCTTCTCTTGAGAAAAATCTATGCACTCCAATATCTTACCTAGTAAATCTCTATTGCAAAACTCTCCCCTCTAAATTTTGGCACAACAATGAATTAGGGTTGAGGGTTTTATTTAACTCACCTTTTCAAAATGAAATTCCCGCTCTTTTTTTGTTTGGTTTTTTCGTGCATTAATTAAAAATGTGACAACTACTTGATCTAGCCCCTTGGGTTGTATATGTCAACATGTGTATATATGTAATTAAATTCCTATAGATATATTTATTTATTTATAAATTGGGAAACAAACCAATGGAATAAAAATCAAGAACAATGCACCACATATCAAGCCTTTTTATTAGCAAGATTTTGGGTGTCATTACTAAGCTGAATGTATTGATTTAATTTCTAACTAACTACATTATTCAAAAGGATACATATGGGCACAATAACCACCATAATCATCCCCTTTAACTAGGGAGGATCACAATTTCTAAGGATATACACTTGGGACTACACCACACAAGGTGAGAGCACACTCACTAGGACATGAACTTGGGTCATTCTCATAAGACTCACTAGGACATGAACTTGGGTCATTCTCATAAGGCAATTATTTTATCATGGAGTGTACTTTTATCTTCACTTTTAATATTGGATGGATCCGTAATTAAGAAGATAATTATTTTATCATGGAGTGTACTTTTATCTTCACTTTTAATATTGGATGGATCCGTAATTAAGAAGATGATGTTATTGTTGTGGAAGGAATTGAGGAAATGCAAAAGTAAGAGGACAATATTGATTATTCTATCAATCTCATGGAGGCTCTTTGTGGAAACTACATTTTCCCATCATAAAAGGAAGTTATTTGGGCTTGGCAAGGAAAGGATATATACATAACCAAATTTTCTAAAGAATATTGCGTAAGTGATGATGAGGTTGGGCAAGGAACTTATCCAAAGTTCATTTCAAGTGTAGGATTTCAAGTGTAGGGAGACCCTCATATCCAAAGAAGATTTCTATCATAGATAAGGAAGGGGAAAAAAACCTTATGGTTCCATATGGAATCAACTTAGAGAATAAATTATCAAAAACCATTTAGGTTATATCAACCTAGGTCTTCATTATGTGGATGTCATGGGCATGAAAATTTGACTATAAATCCATCCTCCTCTCCATATTGAAGCTCATCTTTCATGCACAATGATGGTGTGGAGCCACTAACCATGATACATTAAAGGGCACATCATGATCTAATAGTGCTCAATAAAAATGATGAAATTGTGTGGAGGAAGTCGATGAGTAGTATAGAATCAACCTTGACCACCATGATTGAAGTCTTGAAAGGCATTGATAATCATTTTAGTAATTGGAAATTAAGATCCATTTTATGCATAACAAGCTCTACCTCATCTTCATGGTGGTCAGGAGTACTATTTTGAGCATTTGATTCAACATTTCCTTATAGTTAAGTCTCTCTATAATCCACTTTATGCTCCTATCTATTTTGTTGAGGCTGCATTTTAGAACCATATCTCTCCATCTCATATAGTGAATCAAGATGATATCATGTTTTTTAGTAATCTTGAACATAATAGGGGTATTCTTAAGTGTGACCCTTCTCCTTCGATTAAAATGATGTCCTAATTTCTCATGGATTAGAGAAGGAATAATTTCAAGAAGAGAAAGAGTGGTAATTAGTAGAAAATATAAATAAAAATAGAAGGAAAAGGGCTATGATTGTCAAGTTTAGAAATGAGAGAATGAATTTTGTTATTGAATCAATTAATATCTAGGAAAAATCCTTACAATATGTAGATTTGGATTTGATTAGTTGCTTCTTTGCTAGGAAGGTAGGGAAAAAAACCTTAAAGCAATGTATAAACATGATTTGGGAAAATAATTTGGGATAGTTTCTAGAGGTTTTATCACTTTTGTGATCAAAACTAGAGAGGCAAGAGATCAGATAGGCAATGCCACATAGTTTGGGGATAAATCAATGCTTTTCTTAAACTATGGGGCGCCTAGTTTTGGGAGAACTTGGTGCTTTACTTAAACTACGGGAACTAGGATTCCACCTTGCAAGTGAAAAAACAAACCTAACAAATTTTTGGGTAAAATTACCCTATTTTCCATTGGGACTTTCACATGATGATGTATTCAAAATCATTGGAAATACTCTAGGAAGGTTTATTGTTAGGGATGAAAATACCAAGAGGATGGAGAGACTTACTTCCATGGATAAAATGTGTGTAGATTGAACTTGGGGGATGGACACCTTTATGGGATTTCCACTGAAATGGGTGGGTTGCAATTTAGGAAAATTTTAGATTAAAATATTTGTCACATTTAGGTGTGCACAGTGCAAATCCTATGGCCATCTAAAACATGCATGCCCAAGAAAAATTAAGAAAAAAAATTGGATGATATTTACGTCATGATCATGCCCTCAAGCTTCAATAAACAATCTCTCAAAATATTTGGGGAGTATGGAGTGGATTAGTCAAATATGGGGGGTGGAAGCATAAGGAATAAACATGCAACCTTCTTTAGATACAGTTTGGAAAAGAATGCAGAAGAAAGGAAGGTATTGAATGATATATATGTAGAGCATTGAGAAAGAAATATTTTCCTATATGTACACGGAAATTAGTTTCTTAAAATGATAATTGGAGATTTGTTTGGGACATAAACAAAAAGGAAAAGAGGAGACTAAAAATCCTTGACATTATCCATCCATCTCCCAAGATCATGGCCCCTCATGGAAATAAAATATGGGAGGAGGAAGGATTTTAAGGGATGGAAAAATAACCATAGAGTCATCCTAGAAATTAAAAGTAGGGTACGCCTCTCTCTTGTAGGAAAATGATGGCTCATCTTGAGGTGAACAACCAAGGACATCACCCTTCCTAGGTGTAGAGAAAAATAAATGGAAAAGGGCTAGGAATTTGATCGAACCAACTTAGGAATGTAAACCTCAAACAAAGAGAATGAAGGATAGGATCCTACAGTTCCAAACCAATTATATACGACATGAGATCTAGTATGAGGCATCATGAGAGTGTGATAAATAAACTTGGGGAGGGGTACTATTGTTGATTAAGGTTGGTTGTCATTGATGTTGTTGGTTATCCTTTATTCTCTGGTCAGTCTTCTCGACCTATCTATTTGAGTTATTGATCCAGGGTTCATGTCATTTGTGTTTCCATCAAAGCCTCTAAAACTATCGGCCCTTCTGGTAAACCATAAGGCAACACAATGCACGAAATGCACTGCGCAGTCTCACCCGAGATAGCTTTAAATGGGTGGCTGTAAGACTCATGTGTTTACAACCTAGGATTGAGTATGATATAGGGGTTTATTAACCAGAGCCATTCACTACGAGCTATGAGTGTAACCTACTTATTCCTCATGGGTACATATTACCATTACACAGGTTACTTCCCGAGCCGCATATTTGTGTTCCACAACAATGTATTAACTCATTTATTAAGCATAACAATAACCGCAGAAAGAAAGTAAAGAGATACATACATTCATCACATTACATAGTTATTACCGTGGTTCACCCCCTCCTAGGCTACGTCCACAAAGATTTGGCTCTTGGCTCTTTTATTATGGCAGTCCTGCATTTCCGGCGCCACACACTTACAATTCCCCTCTTATCGGTAAGATCTATATGAGGCGAACTAGATCGAACTAGGCTCTACAACCTGCGAACTAATCCTCAAATCTACCTTCTCTCCTCCATTCTATATCAACAACTTACAAAAATGGTACATAACAGTATTGCATAACGCCTTCATTCATGTATTACTCTACTAGAATGGTATAGGAACCCGGACCCTTACAAAACAATAAACTTACTGTAAAAACACCAACCTAATATATAAAACTCAATCAACCAAAAACTTTTATATGATACATGTGTATCTATATTTATACATTTCAGGCTCTTCAACCTTCTTACCAAAAATTACCAAAACCCTAACCCTATTGACGTTAGGTCTTCCTCCCATGCATGCGTGTTGTTCTTCCTCTAACTGTCGCTTTCCTTGTGCATGCTTTCTTGCATGCGCACATGTTGTTCTTTCTCAAGATGTTACTTCCGTTTCTGCATGCTTTCTTTCCCACGATCGTCCTTCTTTCCACTTTGGCCTGGTGCCAACAGGCCCCCAACACTGACATGTGACTCATTCTAAGTCACCTAATCTTTTTGAGCTGCCTCAATCTCCTCTGCGATTGTCTGGAACTTTTCCTTTAGCTCTGCTGCTTTTGTCACTGCTTGCGCGGTCTTCTCCTTAATGGTATCCACTACCTGAATTGCCACTTCATCGCTCAATAATCCTTCACATTCTGCCTATGTCTGTGCTCTCTGTGTTCTAGCTCCTTCTGCCTGTGTGAGTACTTCTGTTACCCGTTCCTGTAATGGTTCTATTTGAGCATGACACTCCTGTTTCCGCGTTTGCGCAGTGATAAGTTCTGCCTGCATATTCTTCAACTCTTGCATCCCTTTGAATCTTTCTGGGATTGATATGGTCTTCTGCCGCTGTTTGAGTTCTTGGATCGCTGCATTGATCCTCTCCTCTTCCTTGTCCCAGTGTTGGACCTAAAGATCCCCCTTTAGCCTTGTCCAAAGTTGCACTTCTTTATCGAGCAATTCCGCTATTGTGCTAACCTGATGCTCTATCTCCTGCAGTTGCGTCATTGATTCCTGCTTCCTTTGCTCCTTTACCACTGGTGGAGTTGTTGGTGTGAGATTTTATCGGAGACCCACGATCTCCTTCTGATATCGATCAATTTCCTGCGCAATCTGGTCGATCTTTTCTGCGACTGGGAGTTCGTTTCCTTGTGCAGTGCTTGGAAGTTTCCAAAAACTTTCTCCCACTCTTTGTTCCAGTTAGTTCCTGTGTTTTTTTTCCTCCCGAGTTTCGGATTTGGCCTGCTCACAATATTTTTTCAGTGCTTCCCGATTCTTTGTTACTTGCTGTAGCTCGACTAAGTTTTTATGTGCTTGAGACTGCATTTCGTGGTCGATGCTAACCTGCAATTTGTATAGTTCCCTTGATGGAATCCACGTCAAGACCAATTGGATGTGGTCTGAATCCTTCAGTGGTGTTTGTCCCACAATTTCTTCCATTCGCAAAATGATAGGTTTTATGTAGATCATTGCATGTGTGTTTGGCATTGGAAGGACTGGGTCTTGTTCTTCTACCTCTACTCTTTCGTTGGTCTGTGTTTTCGACGACTCTATGCCTCTACTACTACTTTCTCTCTGGGCCTCCCCGAGTGTCTTGAGGAGCTGTCCCATTTTTTCCAACTCTTTTTGTAGTTTATCCTTGTGATGTGCTGCGTGATCGAAGTCTTCTGCTAGACAGTCCTAGACCATTCCGACGATCATTTCTCCATCGTCCTCCGTGATAGTATAGTCCGGTGATGCTCGTTGCACATTTGATTTTTTGCGTGCGCCTGCTGTCTGCACAACTGGTCTTTTCATTCCCCTTGGTTCCCATGTGATGGGAATTGGGGCAGTCTCCTACGCTCACTTAGCTTGTTTCGATTGTCTGTTGGTCACTTTCTGCCCCTTCTGGGTTCCTATCTGCTTCGACCCTTCGTCTTCCTGAGTCGACTTTTTTTGTCCCGTCCTTAGTTTCTTGGGCACTGGGATTCATGGAGGTTGTGTTGACTCCTATCCTACCTTTCCTTCTGTTGTTCTTTCCGGTACTTCCCAGGGAATGGATGGGATTCTCCATTCATCAAGCAATTCGTTGATGAATATGTTGATGTCACCCTCTGTGATGCAGTAGCGCATCCATAGCCACTGTTTATATGGATCCTGCCTTGGTTGTATCCACATGGCTTGAAGTGTAGCCCAGAAGTTAGAGATGTCCCCATACCGCGCGACAACCTCTTGTGTTATTATCCATGATCGACTGATAGATTCCTGTATGTCCCATAGGTATGCTTCAAATACGATTCCATTCTCCCTCTTATGCCTGGCCCGTGGCCTAGATTTCAGTAATAAATATCTCGCTCCCACTGGCTGCGGTTTAGTACAAAAAATTATATACTCTGGTTCGCACCATCCCATGAAAGCTATGAGGGTGAGAATCCATGAGTAGTGGAATTTTGTACCGAGGTCCTGGGCATCCTTGCAGTCCACTTGGAATAAGTTTAATAGATAAGGCACCCAACTCACATAGGTGCCTTCTGCGCACTGAGATGCAACTGCGATGACTCCTGCTGGTACTTCGTCTTTGCAGAATTTTCTTAAAATTTTACAGAAGAAGATATTTGCGCCCAATTGTGTCACTGCATTGTTGATCTGTTTGATTATAATGCCTCTTGTTGCCCCGACGATACCATATTTCTTCTTCATTTCCTCTACTAACGCTTTCTCCTTGGATTTATCGTCAAAATCAATGTGGGATCCATGCCCCAGCTGGGTAGTCCTATTATCTGTGTGATAAGCTCAATAGTTATGGGGATGGATTTGTCCAGCCATATATCCCCTCCGTGTGTGACTGCTAGTAGCTGCTTGACGCATGCTGTCATGTACTGGCCTCTGCCAAAATGTGGAAGTTTGAGAAAACCTAAAATTCCTTCTGTCCAGTACAACTGCCCACTGATGTTGCTGGCTGATCGTTTCTCCAAGTTGGCTTACCACTATGTTTTGCATAAAAACCCTCGGTGTAAGTTTCAGGTACTTGGTTTCATCTGATATGTCATGGTCGGAATACTTGAGCTTCCCGATGTGACCCTATAGCTGCGGATCTACCTGTACTGCATCTGGTATGCGTGGTAGCACAATTTTTTCTTCCAGTTTCTTATGATGTGAGATCGGTATCTGAACTCGGTCTTCCTGCTGTAGTGGTTGGTTCGAAGTTCCAACAACTCTCGGTTTCTCCCCTGTAAGCCACTCTGGCCAATACGAGGTAGTTCCAGTGGTCTCCTATGTTGATTGACCTAGGCTGGGTGCTTGCGAATCGTCTGGTTTCCCTTTTGCTCCCAGATTCTTTGTCATTCCGTTAACTTCCACGACTGCTTCAGTGCTTTCTGGTTGTACTTCCTGTTGGGTTTCCGCTTCCTCGTTCTAATGCTCCTGCACCGCTGCTGGCGTATCCTCTTTCATGGCCTTTTCTTGTGGCTGCTGAATTTCTTCCAGTATCGGTGTAGAGTTCACCGGTATCATCTCTGGGGATGGGATTTTATTGATATCGACGATCTCTGGTTGTTGCTGCTCATTTTCTTCCAACGGTCCTCATGACCTAGTTTGAACCTTGGTTGGTCTGGCTGTCTGGCCTGGTTCTGCAGGCTTCACTGGTGCCATAGTGGTGACTATCGAATGTTTGTTGAGTTTGAATGAATTTGGTGAGCTTTGTGGTATCGCTCTGTTCATTCTAGCTGTTGTGGCTCTCTCTTTGTTCTCCTTCCGCGAATATACTAGTTGCTTCTATGCTCGCGTGTTGTATGGGTTTTTCATGAAGCTTGTCGAGGACGTTTCCTCCATGATGCGATTAATGCACCATCACTGTGGGTTTAATGCATTTGCATAAGTTTAATACTTGCCATTACTCTTACTTTTCCGTTTCCAATTGGCGTGTTTAATGTGATGTTCCATCAGTCCTTACCATGCTTTAATTTCACTTAGTGTTGTCTTTTCATACTTCTTTTGATGACTTTTCATTTCCCGCTCGTTTTTATTTGGTATGTAACCGTTGTCCTTTCCTTTGCTGAATTCGTGTTTCAAATGTTATGCGGCCTTTCTATCTCTGGCGTGTTTCAGGCTTTTTAGTTTTGTTTCCTCTTTTTGTTCTCTGTTTTGATTTTTTTATTATCTTATTGCACGGTGGGTGGTTGACTGTCCTTGTACAACTTCAGTCAGCTCCTCTGAGGACCCAGTCTGCTAAATCTCTTAACTGTACAACTCCTCCGCATGTTACATATTTTACCTCGTATGATCCTAACCAATGCATTCTCAGCTTTCCTGGGTGATGAAACAATTTGCTTTCATAGAGAAATACTAGATCTCCTTCCTTGAACGCCTTCCTCTTGATGTGTCGATCGTGCCAAGATTTGTCTCTGGCATTCTGCACTTGTTGATGGAATCTTGCCAGGATTCGTTCTTCGTCCATTGACAATAGATGTTTCATTCTTTCCTGTATTGTTTCTTGTTCAGTCATTTGTGTGATAATTGCTACACGTAAGATGGGTACTAAATATTCTAATGGCACTACTACTTCTTGGCCATAGACTAGTTTGACTGGTGTGTGCCCTGTCAAATATTTTCATGTCGTCTTGTACGCCCATAATACTGTTGGTACTTTGAGGTCCCAGTCGTCTCTGTTGATGTTACAAATCTTTGTCAGTGCGTTCTCTATAATTTTGTTAAAGGCTTCTACTGTGCCATTCGCCTATGGATGATATGGTGCGCTTTTATGGTGGTGAACTTCAAACGCTTCGAGCATCGCGCAGATGGTGTTATTTATGAAGTGCGTGCCTTGGTCACTCATCAAAACTCTTGGGCACCCAAACCTAGTAATTACTTGTTCAAATAAGAAGTGTGCAGTTGTCTCTGCTTTGCAGTCTTTTACTGGTGCGACTTCTGCCCATCTTGTTAGGTATTCTGTCACGGTGATGATGTATCTTGCCCCTGTTCTTTTGGATGGTGGGTTAATTGGTCCCACAAAGTCTATTGCCCATTTATCAAATTCCTGTAATGTCACTTGAAATTGTAATGACATCTCGTCCCTTCTGTTGAGTTTTCCTACCCTTTGACAGCCATTGCATCTCTGACAGTACTCTTTCGAGTCTCTGTGGATCGTTGGCCACCATAATCCTATGCGGAGTACTTTCTGCGCGGTAGATTTTCCTGCATAATTCCCTCCTTCCATTCCCTCGTGGGATTCTGCTAAAATTATTGGTCGTTCGTTCTCTAACACGTACCTTCGTAAAATTCTATCTGCGCCCATCTTGTATAGATGTTTTACAATCAGTTGATAGTCGGTTGTGCAAACTACCAGGTTCTTCTTCTGCGCAGTGGTATATTTTTGTGGTGCGTTACCTGTGTTCAAGTACTCGATGATCTCTGCAAAGTAGTCATCAACAATCTATACTGAGAATAACTATGCATCCATAAAGTTGTCTTCTAAGTTGTTGGGTTCTTCTCCATTTGTGACCCGTGATAGGCGGTCAGGTCCTGCATTCAATTTTCCTGTTTTGACTATTACTTCGAAGTCAAATTATTTAAATAACAATAATTATAGACAGATTCTCCCCCCCCAACATTGGCTTGTTGACTAGGTATTTCATGACTGAGTGTTTTGTAAACATCTTAAAATGTTTCCCCAATAGGTAATGTCTAAATTTCTGCAGTGCGTAAACCATAGCTAGGCCTTCTCTTTCCGTCGTTTTATAATTCTGTTATGAGTCTGATAGTTTTCTGCTTGCGAACGCTATCGGGTGATCCAAGTCTCCTGCTCCTAGTTGTGCTAAGATAGCTCCAAGTGCTATCGTTGATGCATCTACATGCACATGGAATGTCTTTTCCCAGTTTGGAAATACTAATATTGGTGTAGTAACCATCTTTTCCTTCAAAGTGGCCAGACCATGTTGACACCCGTTCTTCCATTGATATTTTGTATCTTTCCTTAGCATTTTTTCCATTGGTGCTGTGATCTGCGCATAACCTTTGATGAATTTTCTGTAGTATCCGATGTGTCCTAACGTTGCTCTTAACTGGCGGACTGTTTTTGGTGTTGGTAAGTTCACAATGAGTGTAATATTTGTTGGATCCACTAGTAAGCCTTGATTTCATACTATGTGGCCCAATAGTATCCCAAACGGTGTTCCAAATATGAATTTATTGATATTCAGTGATATCTGGAACTGTCTGCATCGTTCCAACATTAGTTGTAACACTTCCACATGGTGTTTCAACAAATTGTAAACTGTCCAATCATCCATGTATACTTCGAGAAACTGATGGATGGATTCCTTAAATGTTGCAATGACCACTATGGAGAATATGGCGGGTGCATTCTTTAGTCCAAATGACATGACTGTGTACTGATAAGATCCCCATTCTGTAGCAAATGTGGTCTTGTGTCTATCCTCTTGTCCTATCTTAATATGATGGTAGCATGAAAATCCATCAGTGAATGAGTAGGCTTCGTGTCCCCCCACATTCTCTAATACTTCATCTATAAATGGTGTAGGGAATGGGTCATGTAGGAATGCATCATTCAACTTCCTTAAGTCGATGCATTTCCTAATCCCTCTTCATTGTTTCTTGTCTTGTACTACCATTGGGCTTATCCATTCTGATTCCTCGACTGGTTAGATTATGCCGGCTTCGAGTATCCGGTCGATCTCCTCTTTAACTTTTTCTTTATATATGGGGTTCAGTCTATATGGTCACTGCCTAATCGGTATCGCTTCAGGTCTGAGTGGTATCTTCATCTCTCCCAGTTCTCCTTCTATACCCTTCATCTCTGTAAATGTTTTAGGAAATAAGTCGTTGTATTTAGGCAACAACTCTGTGATGCTTTCTACTGTTGGCTCATCCCAGTAGTCCCCAATCCTGGCCATTTTGGGATGTTTATCTATTCTGATGTTAACTTTCTTTACCTTGATTGGCACGTAAATCACTTCGGATTCTATGGGAGGTCCCTCCACATCTCTTTCGCCTTCTACTTCTTCAATCTGAATATCGCGCAGGTCATCTTCGTCTGGTTCTTCCTCCTGTACATGGTAACATGACAATAGTTCCTTGACTATATGCTTATTCCATTGTTGTTCTTATGTGATAGTTTCTATTTCTGGTTCTTTTATGAATATTACTCCTCTTATCCGTTTAAGGGCTGCATCTATGTTGGGGTTCTCATGCTTGAATGAGAAAGTGGCTGCGAAGTTCTACTACAATATTCGCCATGTTGTAGTTCCTTTGCGCAATTCCTGGTCTGTGTACCAATTCGCTGGTATGCCCTCTAAAGTATGTATGAAGTGATGAGGCCATTCCTTAGGGGGTGTCATTTTCCATAGCGTTCTACATGCCTCCAAGTGCTCCGATGGTGCTCCATGTCCATCCTACTTCTGCTGTTTGTTGTTTTTCTGCTCTGCACCGAACCTTATGCGTAGTAACCGCTTACATTGATACCAGTCTGTGATAGTCTCCTTATGTGCACCCCACCATCTTGCGGGTGTGGCTTTGAGTGCTAAATCCAGTGCTCGTAGCCTTCGGCTCTCTAACACTGCTTCTTCGTACCGTGTCAAGAATGTTTCCAAATCATTTAGTCCGTGGAAACTAGGTGGTTCTCTGATTTCTATGCCTATCCACCGTACTGCGCAGTCTATTCTTTCACATCTTCTCATGGATACTTCGTGTAGTCTCTGCTGCCAATTTTCTAAGCCAATGTCTAAGTCTATTGTGCATGAACTAATGCTTCGCCAACTGAGTACCCCGTCTACAGTTGGGTTTATGTAATCCTCATCACGCGCAGTTGTTCTATACAACTCGACGATGCCCTCTAAGTCCAAGGAAGTGGGTTCTATGAACCTCTCCCCTTCTGATGGATCTAGTGGTGCTATGACCTTGTAATCTCCAGATTCAAATGTCATTTTCCTTGTTTTCAAGTTAATTATGGCCTAGTTGTCAAACGCCCAATCCAGACCGAAAAATACCCGGTACGGTGTTATGCCATCTACTATTTTGATAACTTCAAAGTCTACTTTAGTGCGCACTCCATCAATATCTACTGTTACTCCTTTCAGTCTACCTATTGGTAGGACTCTATGCTAGTTTTAATTGGACATTTGAGTATCCCAATGTTGGCTCTCCCATGCATTTCCAGGTCTTCTTTGGTAGTACATTCACTTTAGATCCTAGGTCTAGTATAATGTCTCCCATATTGAAATCCCTAATGTTAGCATTTAGTCTAAATTCCCTACTTGTTCTTCTTCGGGTGTGTAGGTGATTGATGGTTTTTGGTTCTAGCTTTTATTCCGCCTCACTGCTACATTTCTCTTATATGTTTTGCAATATTTTCACAGATGAAGGATAACTTAATACTTTTACACATGATTGCAAAATGTCTTTGATAGTACTTACTTTTCCCTTGGGTTGCCTTTCGTTGGTATGATTCATTGATGCCGAAATTTTGTATTCTAGGGCTTCCTTAACTCGTTGCATAGTTGAAGTAGACGTTGTGTCCTCCTTCTGGAATTCTTGTCTGGCTTCCCAAAAAGTCTCCTTTTCTTTAGGCTGGTTCTTTTTTATCCATTGGATCTATGCTGGTTCCTGTCAGACTGCATCATTTCCTATTTTTCGTTCCTCCACGAGTGACTATATTGATGTTCCGTCCGCCATCCCTTGCTTCAGATGAAATCTATTGAACATTATGATTGTTCTGGTTCCTCTTTTCTTTGATCTTTACTAATAGTGTCAGACATTCCTCTGTCTCGTGATCCTGTTAATATTATGGTAGCTGCGGGAGGTATTTACCCCCACGTGTGAGCCTTACGATAATAGAAGACTCCAGGAAGCAAGAGAAACCCTAATGAGTTGGCTAATAACCCTAGAGGCCTTGTCGACTCAAGAAGATAATTTATATTAGGATATTAGCCTCCAAGAGAAGAAGTCGGCCAGAAATTATAATAATATACTGAACAGACACTTATCCAGAAGGAGAAGTTGGCCCCAACAAAACTTGCATAACTACTATAAATACAGGGCGCCAGTTCTCATTTGTCACATCTTAGAATTGCAGTTCTGCAGTTTGGTGCGCATTGCAGTTGCAGTCTTATGCGCAACTTTGGAGGAAGAGCTGGTGCAGCTGCAGCAGCAACAAGTTCTCAGTTTTGGCTTGAATATCTCTTGGCTAGGGTTTGGACTATATGATCAACTTTTTGTGATGCACTGTCCTTAGGGAATGATGCACTACTCTTTGTTTGGCTATCTAGCCTAGGGTTTGGTTCCAGAGTAATTCTCAGTCAAGGTTAAGGTGCTCGGAGGGAGGCTTCGGCCTATGGTTGGGTGACGAAGGTATCGTTAATGGTAAAATGAGCATACCATATTCTATATTCTAACAGGTTATGGGCCCACACCCCTTCAGTTAGCCTAAAACACTGGAAGGAAACATAACCACTAGATATTGAGCTTGTTGAGGAACTGTCGCTAGGGTTATTAGCAGGAGCAGTTTCCAAAAGCACTGCAGCTAGGGTTTCCAACAGAAGCAGTTGCAGAAACCCTAAAACTCTTGTTGAGGCACCTTAAGTGACGAGATTGACCTAATATCCAGATAGATCAGTGCACCCTAGCCCAATGCATCTCCTGGTACTTTCAGAAGGCCAAGACGTGAAGTTTGGATTTTTGGTCAAATCTAGGGTTTGACCAAGTCAATCAAGCCATGACGAACTCTATGAAGTCTAAGAACAAGCTAGATGGAGCCTCTAACTTCAGAGCATGGAAGACAAGGATTGACCTCATCCTTGCTAAGAATAAAGTGCTGGATATTGTGAAATCAAAGATCGTGAAGCTAGAGTTTAAAGAAGGAGAAGAGAAGGAACCACAGAATGTTGCAGCTATGGAGAAGTTCAAAGATGTTGACATCAATGCCATGAGTATCATAGTGGATTCCATAAAAGACCACTTGATACCCTACATCTCCCATCTTGAGTCATCGAATAAGATGTACAATGCCCTAACAAATCTCTTCTCAGTTAGAAACATTGGACAAGTTNAGATATTTCAGAGATACAGTGCTTCAACTGTTAGAAGTACGGTCACTACAGGAATCAGTGTCCTGAGCTAAAGAAAAGGAAGGAGAAACATAAAGCATCGATTGCTGAAGAAAAGGAACCTAGAAAGAAGACTAAGCAGGATGGAAGAGACTTCTTCTACTAAAAGGTAACAACACTCTTCTTATTTCTTGTACATATCTTTCTTGCATCGTCTTTGTACATATCTTGTATATCTATCTCTTGGAAAATAATGTGTTCCAAGAATAACTATACCTATTGAATAAAAACAAGATAAGAATGAATATCATTAGAAAATACACATGAATGGATGAAATACAAATCATGTAAAAAGCTACTACAAGATAAGCCGAATCGATCATGAAGAGACTTAGAAGTCAGACATCAAGAGGAATTGGAGAAAGACTTATGACGAAAACTAAGACGGAAGTGTGGACTCTGTTAAGACAAAGAAAGCCAATTATATTGCATAAGACAATAAGGATGCAGATGGAAGTATGGACTTTATCAGATTGAGGGAGATGTTTATATGCACTCTTACATGAAGCAAGGATTAGGAGGGAACTAATCCTATGATCCATTGAAGATGATGAAATGTGTATATCCATGGTATCAACCATGAAAGACAATACATGTTTAGCTCAACCATAGAAGAAGACCTCTTCAAAGAAAAGCCTTAAAATATTCCTGGTTGTCCATCTAGATCCGTGATCCTATGATGAAAGGAAGAAGTGGAATCTCTAGGGCATGGAATCCATAAGAAAATCCATGGACCCAAGAGCTAAAGAAAAACATGAAGAAGGACATGAAGATTCCAAGAAAGGAAGAGAAACCAGAACAACCAGTCACTGTATCAAGAATCACAAGATTACCAGCCTGATATGAACTCACTAAAAGAAATCAAGCAGAAGAACTAAAAGTCATGATGAAGAACAATGTATGAAAAACTTATGAAAGCGTTGCAAGATCCAGAACCAGTGGTTCTCCTAGATGAAGGGATAATACTATGATGATTACTTGTTACAGTACACCAGACACATCACTGCATGAGTCATTATATCATCCGCAACATCCATGATTCAGAATTCTACATCAGACGAATGCAAAGAATGTTCTCCAGAGAAATTGAATAAAGAGTGTATGAAGAGAAATCTCAAGACTTTGAGGCATACTAGAAAGAGACTCCTGTATGCAGATAAGAAGAAGACAACTTGGTGGAGAACCTCCAGTGCACAACAGAAGTGTGGTGAAGATTTCCTATAACATCAAGATGACTACTTAGAAGATCAGATCTCATGATGA
>SNQJ01S0000686.1:201369-216025 GCA_010110895.2 Picea sitchensis
TAGGAGGGAGCATTGAAAATATTATTTATCTTTGTAATTGAAAAATAGTCCAGATTGGACATATGATTTCCTGTTCGGAAAGTGGATTGAGATTTCTGATGGACAGTGACTTCCCAATGTAGTTAACATGGGAGGCATACTGATTGCTGATGTATCATAGACAACGAATTCCCATTGTGGTTAACATGGGGAGTGGTCTAGGACAATCATTCTTCTTGGTAGTCACTCTAAGTAGTGGTCAAGTAGAATGGTCCGCCTCGCCGGACAATCATTCTTTCGAAGTTCACAATTGTGAGCAGTTTCGAAGAATGGTCCATTTTGGAGGTTGATGCAAGACAAACATTCCTCGAGGGTTATACATTCTCTCCAGGTTACACTTTGTTTAGTGTCGGAGGCATGGCCTAGGGTGGGGAATGGTCCGAACAATTATTCCTCGAGGGCAGACTCATTCTCTCCAGGTTACACTTTGTTTAGTGTCGGAGGAATGACCCAAGGTGGGGAATAGTCCAGGCTCAGCAATCAGGGACAGTCATTTCTTAGGGAAAACTCATTCTCTCCAGGTTACACTTTGTTTAGTGTCGGAGGAATGGCCCAGGGTAAGGAATGGTCCAAACATTTCTTAGGGTTTATACATTCTGTCCAGGGTGCACTTTAATTAGTGTAGGAAGAATGGCCCAGGGTGAGAAATGGTCCAGGCTTAGAAATAAAAAATACTCTTTCTTCCTTGTTTATGAAGAATAGGGAAGATAACCCATTGCTGATGAGGGCATATATTCTTTCAGATCTCACAAACGTGAGTGAAAGATCTTCCCAGAGGATTCAGTTTATCTTTAACAGTATTTTCTATGGAGGATGGCATCAAATGATTGTTATGGAGACTACCTGTCTCCAAACAATAGAGATATACTACTGTGGTGGATATGTTCCACTATTCGTGAGGCAGATATTCTTTCAGATCTCACAGACATGAGTGAAAGATTGGCCCAGATGATTCAATTTTTATCATAACATTGTTTCTATGCAGGTTGTTATTAGATGTTTGTTATGAAGACTGTATGACAGTAGATGAGGACTATTGTGGTGAATATATTTCACTGTTCGCAACCATACATTGCTGATCAAGTACTTGTGTGTTACTTGATGTGGTAGTGAACCACTAGATTGTAGTTATGTACTACTATGAATAGACACAATTGTGCTCTATCCTTGTTCTAATTGCCTTGAAAACTATCAACAATTTATTGGAGATAATGATCATTCAGATGGATGATGAACAAAGATTTTCCAGACGAAAAATAGTTCAGAACTTTTACTCCTCTTGTATCACTCTATGGTGAGAGTGAATTATCCAACATCATATCTAATTACTTAGATGAAGTATGGTTTCGAGAATTGATGCAGCTGATGGTGATGGTGATGGTGATGCTCATGATCTAGTCATGAAATAGTCTAGATGACTATATTAATGCTACCAGGTAAATGGTATATTTTGTGCTCAAGTCCATTACCTGTAAATACCTCTCTAGCTAGGAGGGAGTGTTAATATTATGGTAGCTGCGGGATGTATTTACCCCCATGTGTGAACCTAATGAGAATAGAAGACTCCGGGAAGAAAGAGAAACCCTAATGAGTTGGCTAATAACCCTAGAAGCCTTGTCGGCTCAAGAAGATAATTTATATTAGGCTATTAGCCTCCAAGAGAAGAAGTTGGCCAGAAATTATAATAATATACTGAACAGAAACTTATCCAGAAGGAGAAGTTGGCCCCAACAAAACTGGCAGAACTACTATAAATACAGGGCGCCAGTTCTCATTTGTCACATCTCAGAATTGCAGTTCTGCAGTTTGGTGTGCACTACAAATACAGTCTTGTTCGCAGGTTTGGAGGAAGAGATGGTGCAGCTGCAGCAGCAACAAGTTCTCAGTTTTGGCTTGAATATCTCTTGGCTAGGGTTTGGACTATCTGATCAGCTTTTTGTGATGCGCTATCCTTAGAGAATGATGCGCTACTCTTTGTTTGGCTATCTAGCCTAGGGTTTGCTTCTGAAGTAATTCTCAGTCAAGGTTAAGGTGCTCGGAGGGAAGCTTCGGCCTATGGTTGGGTGATGAAGGTATCATCAATGGTAAAATGAGCACACCATATTTTATATTCTAACAGATTCGATGCACGACAATACATACAAGTCACTGACGATAGTGGACATTCCCGTGCATAATGTCATGGTTGCTGAAAATTGTGACATGTGACTGGTCCTCTGCCACGTCCGAAACCTTTTCTAGCTCATCCTCCTCCTCGGTAGCGTGCGTGATCACCTCTCAACACATTATACTGTGGTGCCTAATTATACTGCGTTGTATTTTACTGGGGTTGTGCCGGGTTGTATTGCGACTGCACGTTATTATAGGGTTGTTGTGCAATATTATACTGCTGCTGCGCAGTGTTGTATGGGGCTGGGGCTTGGTTGAAATGTGATGCTGTTTTCCTAGTCATCATTTCATCCTGTAATATATATGCATTTGATGTTCTTTCCCACATCAACACCATATTTCTGCAATCTTTGTCGTCGTGGCCCACTGACTTACAAAAGGTGCAATATGAATTCTTTGGAACAGTCTGGTATTTCTGCATCATTGTGTAGTGGTAAGGGTCGTGACCCGGTTTCTTGCATATTTCGCACCATAATCCTCCCTGTGGTAGTGGGTTTGGAATACCTGTTGCCATATACTGTGTGAGTGTTGGGCATTTGGTCTTGTGGTGTCCTTCCGTTCTGCATGTGGTGCACCAAACAACTTCTCGTTTTTCCTTATTCTTATTCTGGTTCAACTGAAATGTCATATTCTTCAAATCCTCCTTCAATTCCTCAATAGTTGCGTCCGTCTGCTGGTATTGGTTCTCTTCCAGTTGCAAGGCTTCCTGCAGAGCCTCTACCTGCATCTGAAAGTTATGATTTTGCAAGGGATATTTTAGATGTGGGAGTAATGAGTTGACAAACAAGTGCTGGTACAATATCTCGTTCGTAAGGTATTTTAACTTCCCCTTTAGTCGCTTGAATCTCTAGTCAATCTCCCATACAGACTCTCCTAGTTTCTATCTTATCTCGATCATATCGTTCATATACTGATCCTTTGAGCTCGGCTTCTGGTACTCATTAATCAATAGCTTCTTAATGTCTGCTAGTGTCCTCGTTATCCCAGGGGAACTGTTTGTGTCTAGACTCATGTACCAGTCTAGTGCATGGTCTCTTAGCATGATCGCTAACTGTGCGAGTTTGGTATCTTCATCAGTGATCTGTTTTGTCTCCTAGATCTTTGCATAAATGAACAAGTGCTTCTTAGGATCTTTTACTGCTTCTCCTCGAAATTCGGGTAATCTGATAGTGGGATCGTGTCCTCCCATTATGAATACTGAACGGCTACCTCCGTCAAGCGGTGTAGATAATTGACTAATACTGCCTGAACTCGCTCCTCCAGTTGTTGCTCCTACGGTAGATGTACTTATTTTTGTCAGACTTCCTCCGAACTTCGGTTGTATAAACAATGGTGTTCTCTTTGGTGTATTAGTCGCACATGGGTTTATGGGTTCCACACTGACATTAATATGGATAGGATGGTTTCCTTCTCCTCCCGTTCTTGGGACTCTTGTTTTCCTCTCATAATTTGTGCGCAAGATTTCCTCAATCTACTCCACATCCCGAAGATCCTCTACCTCTTCCTCATTGCTGGCCAAGTCCTCCCTCGCGGCTACGACTCTCTTCTTGGTATTCACCTTATATTGGTAGGGTAATCCGCTACGCGTCGTTCCTGATGACGCCAATATCCACTGAAGCTGGTCATCATCCATCAAGATCGGGTCCAAGAGTTCCTCCTCCTTCTTGCCTTTATCCTCACCTTCTTCCATTTATCCTCTCTCTGTTAGTGCTTTCCCCCTTCCCGCATGCATGCAGGGAAGTCTAGCTGTCTGATTCCATTGTCATTACACCATTGTTATATA
This sequence comes from Picea sitchensis, assembly GCA_010110895.2. Classification (NCBI taxonomy): domain Eukaryota; kingdom Viridiplantae; phylum Streptophyta; class Pinopsida; order Pinales; family Pinaceae; genus Picea; species Picea sitchensis. The sequence continues at coordinate 205,361 of SNQJ01S0000686.1, forward strand.
GAAATATTTTAATAGAAGTATACATTGATTGAATGTACCTTCCTCGAGGTCTGCGTAGAAATTCTTGCTATGCTGCGCTGTATGACTTCATTGTGTTGACTGTAAACTCTGTGATGAAGCCTGCCACAATACTGTCAAGCCAAAAGTCAACTACGCGGGTGAATTTTTTGTTCACCTGCTGTAACTTCTCAACTTGTACTGGGGTCCAATCTAGCTGTCGGATCTAGTTCGTCGTGTGTTTTTCTTTCAACCTTAGTATCCACTCGTTTAGTAGGTGGGGAAAATCACAGAAAAAGTCTTCGTGTAAATCCGTAAACACGTATTTATCCAAATATTTGTGAGGTGTGATGCTAGGGTTTCTATTGTCTTTCTGGGAAAACTCTATCTCTTTGGTTCTCAACCAGCCTTCAATTTCTTCTTTCGTGGGGTTACAGGGTCTCAAAATTCCCTTTTAATGGCTCATTGTTATTTTGTTTCTCTCATTCGTTTCTCGTTCACTCTATCTCACCTACTCAGTCCTCTCTTGTTCCTCTTGACATGACAACAAAACCATTTTTTGGTTATCCTTTATTCTCTGGTTGGTCTTCTTTACCTATCTATTTGATTTATTGACCCAGGGTTCATGTCATTTGGTTTTCCAAAAAATCCTCTAAAACTATCGACCCTTCTGGTAAACCAGAAGGAAACACAATACACAAAATTCACTGCACAGTCTCACCCGAAATAGATTTAAATGGGTGGTTGTAAGACTTAGGTGTTTACAACCTAGGATTGAGTATGAGATAGGGGTTTATTAACCAGAGCCATGCACTACAAGCTATGAGTGTAACCTACTTATTCCTCATGGGTACATATTACCATTACACAAGTTACTTCCCGAGCCACATATTTGTGTTCTACAACAATGTATTAACTCATTTATTAAGCATAACATTAACTGCAGAAAGAAAGTAAAGAGATGCATACATTCGTCACATTACACAGTTATTACCGTGGTTCACCCCCTCCTGGGATACATCCACAAAGATTTGGCTCTTGGCTCTTTTATTATGGCAGTTCTGCATTTTCGGCGCCACGCGCTTACTATTCTCCTCTTATGGGTAAGATCTATATGAGGCGAACTAGATCGCACCAGGCTTTACAGCCTGCGAACTAATCCTCAGATCTACCTTCTCTCCTCTGTTCTAGCTCAACAACTTACAAAAATGGTACATAACAGTATTGCATAACGCCTTCATTCATGTATTACTCTACTGGAACGATATAGGAACCCGAACCCTTACAAAACAATAAACTTACTCTAAAAATGCCAACCTAATATATAAAACTCAATCAACCAATAAATTTTATATGATACTTGCGTATCTATATTTATACATTTCGGTCTCTTCATCATTCTTACCGAAAATTATCAAAACCCTAACCCTACCGACGTTAGGTCTTCTTCCCATGCACGCGTGATGTTTTTCCTCTAGCTGTCGCTTTCCTTGTGCACGCTTTCTTGCATGTGCGCGTGCTATTCTTTTTCCAGCTGTTACTTTCATTTCTGGATGCTTTCTATCCCATGATCGTCCTTCTTTCCACTTCGGCTTGGTGCCAACATATGTCAACCCTTGAAGAAAGTCCGGTAGCACAAAAGTTTGGGTAATGGACCCAAGGTTGTTTCATGTATAATGGTATGAGTTTTAATATATTTGAAGGAAATAATATTCTATATGGATAGTGCATGTCATTCCATTTCGGGTGGTATGTGGAACGTCACATAACTCCTCACGGTTTGAGAGTTATGGCCTTACGAAGTTGGAGGACCCTCATATGTTGGCTTGAAGCCCCAAAAGATCAAAGAAGTCAAATAGCTTGAAAATAAGAAATTATTATTTAAATGATAAAGTAAAGTGACAAAGTCAAGAAGGATTATTTAAATAATAAATCGAAGTGACAAAATCAAAGAATATTATTTAAATGATAAAGTGAGGTGACAAAGTCAAGGAGGAATATTTAAATGATAAAGTAATGGAGAACTTTCTAATTATGAAAAGTGGTTAACCCTAAAAATGAGGAAAATAGGTTAAGTGACCTATAAATGGGTTAAGTGACCTACAAATGGGTTAAGTGACCTAGAAATAGGTTAAGTGACCTAGAAATGGGTTAAGTGACCTAGAAATGGATTACGCGACCTAGAAGATGGAGAGTATAAATAAGAGGCATGGCTCTCTCATTTTATATCACACTTGAGAATATTGAATATCTACAGGTGACCGAAGTAACCAAAGGACATCTAAGCCTAATTTTAGAGGGAAGGTGAAGAAAAGATGGTTGGAATTCAAGGGAGGATAAATTCTCTTGATGATGCTTTCTAAGGTACGTTATTTACAGGTCATCTTACAATTTTCGCAATAATTTTTTTTATAGAATTATTCAGACAGTGATATTGATAGGAAATTGAGGAAACATATCCAAGTATCTGTGGTAAAAAATTCAGCTTGTGGGTCATTGTATTTTTGGAGTTACACTCCGTGGAAAATAGTGTTTGTGGCTAGTCCTAAAACTAGTCTAAAACAAGTGTTTCAGGTAAGACCAAATTTAGTAAGACCAAATGTGTTGGTTAGAGTACATTTTGCAGTATGCTTTGTAACATTTTTCAGATCGATTCAACAAATATTCCATGCGGGGCATGCTCTACACGGTCGCTCTCTAGAATATGCCAGAATTCAGCAAGGCATGCCGTTTTTTCTATAAATCCTTTTCTGAGAGGTTATAAGTAGTGACACCTGGAGGAATTGCATAAAAAAAATTGAAGAACATTGTGTATCTGTTTCATATGTTTATTCATTACATGTACATATTTATGATTATTTCAAGTTAGGGTTGTTGACTAATCTAAAACTAGTCATGTGAGACTAAAGAAAAATTTGATGAAAATGCTACTCTCTTGTTGTTAAAGTTAAGGAAGGTTTGCAGGTATGCGATAATATACACCACATCTATTACAAAGTTACAAATCATATTTGGATGATGATATTGATGATGGATTTTGGTTGAGGTACATGTTGGGTACATGGTTGAGACAATTAGTTGATGAGTTGACACATACATGAGGTGTATAATTGATGATGTTGGTACATATTGATGAGTCATAGTTGATGAGTAGTTGACACATTATTTTTACATACTTGGTACATGGTTGGATGCACGTGTTTATGATATAGGTTGATTACAGGTTATTTGGTATAGGTTGGTGCATGGCTGATGCACTTGTTTATGGTACATTTTGATTATAGGTTGAGGTACAGGTTGATGCATGGTTCAGGTTTATTGGTATAGGTTTACAGTGGTATATATCACAGTCATAGTGTGACAGTGGTTCCATCATTCTACTTCTACTTCAGGGCAGTTGGATGGGGCAATGATAGGTGGTTGTAGACACCTTCCAGTTGTAGCCGGAGAACATAGGGGGTTGTAGCCTTATTCTGGTTGTAACCAAAGAATAGGGGAGTTGGATCTTCATTCAGGTTGTAGCCTAAGAAACAAGGGGGTTGGAGCCTCCTTCCAGTTGCAGTTGGAAAACAAAGGAAGTTGGTTCTTCCAATGAGTGCAATTCTTCAAGACATATAAGAAAACACATTCCGTGGTTTTCTCCTGCTTTGGGTTTCCACGTAAAACACTGGTGTACTGTGTATGTGTATGATTATTCATTTGTTCATTTCTTATTTGCTCTGCATTTATTGGATGATAATTCTACATTGATATAACACTTGGATTATATGGTTAAAAATGATTAAATTGCTCTATTACTGGTTCACCCCCCTCTTAGTAATCCAACAATTGGTATCAGAGTCGGTTCCTTCATAAATTAGTTTAACCACTGAAAGGTAGATCATGAAGAGAAAAAACTTATATAAAAATGGAATACCATAGTTCAATGGACATAAGTATGCATTTTGGAGCATAAGGATGAAAACATATATACATGCACATGGATTTGAAATTTGGCAATCAATTGTAGATGGATACACAACACCAGTAGTTCCGCCAACAAATGACAAAGAAGTGAAACTCAGTCAGAATAATTCCAAAGAAAAAAATGCACTTCTGAATGGTCTTAGTGAAACCGTATTCACCAAAGTTGCACATTGTAAATCTGCTAAAGATATTTGGGACAAACTTCAAAATATTTATGAAGGAGATTCAAAAGTAAAAGAAACAAAGCTTCAAATTTACAGAGGCCAGTTAGAACAATTTAAGATGAAGGAAGATGAGAATATTGCAGCTTACTTTTTATGAGTTGATGAAACAATAAATGCAATCATAGGATTGGAAGAAGAAATCAAAGAATCTGTGATTGTTCAAAAAGTACTAAGATCTCTTCCTATGAGATTTTACCCTAAGATATCAACACTAGAAGAAAGATCAGATCTAAATTCAATAAGCATGGACGAATTACATGGAATCTTCACAGCATATGAAATGAGAACTGAACAAGAAAATCCAAATATAAAATAACCAACCTTCAAATCATCCAGAAAGTCAAAGAAAAAGGGAAGGCAAAAAGAAGAACATAGCAATAGTAATGACATCTTGGAAGATGATGAAGAAGTGGACAACTTTGTCAAAAACTTGAACAAGGGAACCGACTGTAGGTATAGAGGTAAGCTTTCTTTAATTTGTTTTAATTGTGACGGTATTGTTCATTTTGATAACAAATTTCCTTATAAGAAAAAGAGAAATGATGAAGGTTACTCAAAAGGCAAACAAACATATAAAGTCAAAAGAACCACAAATAAAGTTTTCAAGAAAATATTATGCACCAAAGAAGACATATCATCAGATGAAGATGAATTCAGTGACAGTGAGACATAAAGAGTTCTATTCATGGCAGTAGAAGACTCTGATAAAGAAGACTTCGAAGAAGAATATGAAGAAGCCAAAGAAGAATATTAATAATTTGAAGAAGAAATTGAATAGGAAGAGGTTGAATACCGAGAGGAATTAATGTGTGCCATAGAAGTTATCAGAAGAGAAAAGAAGAAAAACAAGAAACTACAAGAAAAGCTAGACAAGAAAGAAGACACTCAAGAACTAGAATAGATGATAAAAAATTTGAAGGTTCAAATAGAAGAAGATAAAATAATTGAAGAAGCACTCAAAGAACAACTAGAAGAAAAATACAATATCATTGGAAATTTGGAAGCAGAGATTGTCACATTAAGAAAGGATATTCAAAATAAAAATATGCAGAACAACTCAAAAGTTTTGGATGACATTATCAGCAGTAAAAAATCTCATGATGACAAGTCTGGGCTTGGATACAATCAGAGAGAAAAATGATCAAGCTCCAAAACAACAAAGCAATAAACATATCCAAAAATCTATGCAGAAACAATCAAGGGGTATAGGAAGATCTACAAGGAATATTACAGGGACACTCCTCCACTGAGAAGATTCAGATTTCAGAATCAACAATCGACAGATAGGCCTCAAGAAGAAGAAGAATTTACAAGAGTACCTCCTTTAAGAAGAACTTCAACTCCCATGTATCAAACTATCTTTTTTGGTTTATGTTATGAATGTAATAATTTTGGACATAAATCTGTGAATTGCAGAGCTAACAACAGGAACACAAACAACTTTGAAAGTTATACACAAAGGGGTTATCCAAGAAGGCCTAGTGAAACACAGAGAATAAGTTACAACAGGTTTGACTCTTTGAGCACTGAAGTGGAATGTTACAAATGTAACAATTTTGGACACATGGCCAAATATTGCAGAATGACAGTCCCTCATAGAGAAACACAACAAAATAACAACAGTCACAGACATGAACCTCAGAAAAGGACATGGATAAGAAAGTAGGATCAATATAGCAATGAAGAATGCACACTCGCTCTACAAGCTAAGAAGAAGAAACATGTTTGGTATGTTGACAATGGCTGTTCAAAACAAATGACAGGTGATAGAGATAGGTTTCTTACAATACGAAAGGAAAGAGATGAATCAGTCTCCTTCGGAAATGATGATTCAGCTAAAATAATTGGAAAAGGCACAGTCATAATTGGGAACAAGAATACCAAAGAAGGAAATGTTCTACTAGTAGAAGATATGAAACATAATCTTCTAAGTGTGAGTCAAATGTGTCACCAAGGTCATAAAATTACTTTCGATTCACAAAAATGCGAGATAAGAAAATAAGGTTAAGGAAAATTGATTGCTACAACTGCAAGAACTTCAAGCAACATATATGTATTAAGTGAAATTGGAAATGAAAAGTGTTGTCTAGGAAAGGAAGATAAAAGTTGGCTATGGCATAGAAGAATGGGTCACATACATTTTGATAACCTTGTCAAAGTCAGCAGAAAAGAAGCAGTCAGAGAAATGCCCTGGATCACGAAACAAACCAACTCTTTATGCAAGCATTGTGAACAAGGAAAACAAACAAAGACCAGGTTCAAATCAAAGGAATATTCAATGACAAGACCACTAGAAATTGTGCATACTAATCTACTTGGACCAACTACAACAAAGAGTTTAAAAGGTGACAAATACTTTATGTTATTAGTTGATACAAGAATGATTGTAGTTTTCTTTCTCAAGAATAAGTGAGAAACTTTTGAAAACTTCAAGATCTACAAGGAAATGGTTGAAAATGAAATGGATTAAAAAATCAAAGGCTTGAGATATGATAATGGAGGAAAGTTAAATTCAAAGGAATTTATGGACTACTGCAATAGTCATGGAATAACAAGGAAATTCTTCGTTGCTAGGACACCTCAACAGAATGGAGTTGTTGAAAGAAAGAACAAGACTATACATGAAATGGCTCGAACAATGCTAATGGATTCCAAATTGACAGATATATTTTGGACACATGCAACACATACAACAATTCACATTCAAAATAGAGTAATGCTTAGAAACAACACTGACAAAACTCCCTACAAGCTATGGAAAGGAAGACCAAAAAATGTGAAGCACTTCAGAGTTTTTGGAAGAAAATGCTACATCAAAAGAGATGGAAAAATGGGGAAGTTTGACTCTTGTGTGGACAAAGGATTACTTGTTGGTTGCTCAAGTACAAGGAAAGCATACAAGTGTTACAATCTGAGATTGAACAAAGTTGTAGAAATCATCAACATAAAAATTGATGAAACAAGCAGACCATAATCAAAGGAAGAAGAAAATGAATCAATGGAACAACTTTTTGAAGAAGAAGCAGAAGATGAAAAGGAAGTAGAAGAGGAATATGAAGAGAATTCGACAGAAGCAGAAGAGCAAGTTCAACAGGTGTCTCCAAAGACAACTAGCAGACAAGTACATAAGAATCATCCTTCAGATCAGATTATCAAAAACAAAGATGCAAGAGTTGAGACTAGAAGAAGAATCCGTTCACCAGAACAAACACACCTAACACTCACATCTATGATTGAACCACCCTAGTTTGAAGAGGCCAACAAGGATGAATTTTGAAACAAGGTCATGGATGAAGAATTGAATCAAATAGAGAAAAATGACACTTAGGAATTGGTTCCAAGACCAAAGGATACGAATGTGATCAACACAAAGTGGGTATACAAGAATAAATTGAACGAAGATGGACAGGTTACAAGGAACAAAGCTAGATTGGTTTTTAAAGGATATGCATAGGTTGAAGGAGTTGACTTTGAAGAGAAATTTTTCCCAGTTGCCAGAATGGAAGCAATCAGATTGCTTTTAGCCTATGCATGCTCCAAAAATATTAAAGTGTATCAGATGGACGTAAAATGAAATTTTCTGAATGGGGAATTTGAAGAAGAAGTCTACATTGAACAACCAGAAGGATTTCAATTGTCAGAGAATGCAAACTATGTGTGCAAATTAAATAAGGCCTTGTATGGTCTAAAATAGGCTCCTAGAGCATGGTACTCTAGACTGGATAAATATCTACAGTAGGTAGGGTTCAAAAAAGGAAGTGCAGACAAAACCTCTACATCAAGGTAAGTCAAGGTAATATTTTATTAATTGAAGTTTATGTTGATGACATTATTTTTGGTAGTGATGATGATAGGTTAAGATAGAAATTTGCAAAGGATATGCAGAATGAATTTGAAATGTCATAACTTGGAGAAATATCCTTCTTTCTGGGACTTCAGATACGTCAAAGCAACCAAGGAATTTTTATTTCTCAAACCAAGTATATCAGAGAAATGTTAAAGAGGTTCGGAATGGAAGATTGCAAACCAATTATCACTCCCATGCAAACCAATTGCAAGTTAAGAAAATATGATGATTCAAAGTCTACAGATCAGAGAAAATACAGGTCAATGATTGGAAACCTACTATATGTGACAACATCCAGACCAGATGTAATGCAGACAGTTGGATAGGTGGCATGATTTCAAGCAGCACCAAAGGAATCACATGTATTAGCAGTGAAGAGAATTTTTAGATATCTCAAAGGAACATAAGAGTTTGGATTATGGTATCCAAAAGGAAAGGATCTATCTCTTATTGCCTACACAGATTCAGATTGGGTAGGTTGTATTGATGACCGAGGAAGCACCAGTGGAGAAACATTCTACTTGATTGAGTGTTTAGTATCATGGCTAAGCAAGAAGCAATCATCAGTATCTCTATCTACAGTCGAGGCAGAGTATATTGCAACAACAACATGTTGTACACAGGTTCTTTGGATGAAACAAACTTTGACAGATATACAGTTTGAGTATGATGAGCCCATTCCAATCTATTGTGATAATACAAGCACCATCACTATCTCAAAGAACCCGATGATGCACTCCAAGACGAAACACATTCCAATCAAGTATCACTTTCTATGGGAACATGTTGCAAAAAATAACATCAGATTTGATTATGTGGGCACAAAAGAACAATTGGCAGAAATCTTTACAAAACCACTTCCACGGGAATCCTTTGAGTATCTTCACCAGAGACTCAGAGTTTTTTATACTCCAAAATGAATTCTTTTGAATGCTTATATTTTATGTCTTAGATGTACACGAGGAAGCACCATAAAGAGGACAGTTTAGTCATGGGGAGCAGCTCCAGATGAAAATATACCTTTGCCATTTATGATAAAGGGGGTGAGATTCATCAGATGCAGAGGACAAAGGCATGGTTCTAGGGGGAGAAATGGTCACAAAGATGTAGAGGACAGATGCATGTTTCTAGGGGGAGCATGAGTGATATGAATTAAATATTGGATGACATAATTTCAGTATTGCATCAGAGTGTTTCCATCAATGCCAAAGGGGGAGATTGTTGATTAAGGTTGGTTGTCATTGATGTCAACCCTTGAAGAGAGTCCGGTACCACAAAGGCTTGGGTAATGGACCCAATGTTGTTTCATGTATAATGATACGAGTTTTAATATATTTTAAGGTAATACTATTCTAGATGGGAACGCTCTACAAGTTCGATCTCTAGAATAAGCCAGAATTCAACAAGGTATGCCATTTTTTCTATAACTCCTTTTTTGAGAGGTTCCAAGTAGTGACACCTGAAGGAATTTCATAAAACACACTAAATAACATTGTGTACTATTTTCAGATCTTTATTCATTATAGGTACATAATTATGATTATTTCAAGTTAGGGTTGTTGACTAATCCAAAACTAGTCATGTGAGACTAAAGAAAAGTTTGATGAAAATGCTAGTCTTTTGTTGTTAAAGTTAAGGAAGGTTTGCAGATATGTGATCATATACACCAGGTATATTACAAAGTTATAAATCATATTTGGATGATGATATTGATGAGGGCTTTTGGTTGAGGTACATGTTGGGTACATGGTTGAGACAAGTAGTTGGTAAGTTGGTACATACATGAGGTGTATAATTGATGATGTTGGTACATATTGATGAGTCATAGTTGAAGAGTAGTTGACACATGATTGGTACATACTTGGATGCACTTTTTTATGGTACAAGTTGATTATAGGTTGTTTGGTACATGTTGGTTCATTGTTGATGCACTTGTTTATGGTACATGTTGATTACAGGTTGAGGTACAGGTTGATGCATGGTTCAGGTTTATTGGTACAGGTTTACAACGGTATATCTCACAATTATAGTGTGACAGTGATTCCATTATTATACTTCTACTTCAGGGCAGTTGGATGGCGAAAGCATAGGTGGTTGTACCCACCTTCCGGTTGTAGCCAGAGAACATAGGGGGTTGTAGCCTTCTTCTTGTTGTAGCCATAGAATAGGGGAGTTGGAGCTTCCTTCAAGTTGCAGCCTGAGAAACAAGGGGGTTGAAGCCTCCTTGCAGTTGCAGCCGAAAAACAAATGAAGTGGGTTCTTCCAATGAATGTAATTCTTCAATACATATAAGAAAAAGCATTGCATGGTTTTCTCTCGCTTTGGGTTTCCACATAAAACACTGGTGTACTATGTATGTGTATGATTGTTCATTTGTTCATTGCTTATTTACTCTGCAGTTATTGGATGATAATGCTACATTTATATAACACTTGTATTATATGGTTAAAAAGGATTAAATTGCTCTATTACTGATTCACCCCCGCTCTCAGCAATCCAACAACTATTACTTAATTATGGAGCCTCACTTAAAAAATTCAAAGAATAAATCTTTTATGCAAATAAATAAATAATAAGAAGATGAAGAGGCATTAAGTGGGAAGCCTAAATCCACTAATACCCCCTTAGACA
>SNQJ01S0000686.1:222347-264970 GCA_010110895.2 Picea sitchensis
ACTTAAATGTTCAAGTACAAGATGATTCAAAATGAAAATGTCTCCTTGGTATATATAGGAGACTAGGAGGTATAATTACAACTAATGGCCTAAAGTCGACATAAATAAAATAACATTACTAATATAATATGCCCCAATTAAGGGGTAATGAGCCAATATTAGGGCTTAACATCTTTAAAGAGGCTAGTTCAAAAGTATAATAATGTTGTCATGTTTTCTTGGGAACCCATGTTTAAAGAGGAAGATTCTTTCAAATAAATTCAAACATTACTAAAAGGATGAGAGTTCATATCAAGCATCACCAAAGGGAAATTAGGTGGCTTGGCAATTGGATGGAAGTAATATTTTAAGTCTAAATCACAATTTTACCTTGATTCAACTATTGTTTGTACGCTATATGTAACAAAACTAGATAAATATATGTTTTTTTTTTTAATTCTTATGGGCCCTATAACAATAGAAAATAACACTTGTTAAATTTTCTCAATGACCCTATTTTCCCAATAACATTTGTGGATAGGGGAGACCTAAACTTGGTATCGATAATAAGTGAGATACAAGGAGAGAAAGGAAAATTAAATATCAATGCAATCTTCTTTCAACATATTTTTGAGGAAAAGGAATATTAGATGGATAGCTAATGGATTCAAAGTCTAGTCTAAGGAAAAATATATTATGTAGTGAAGCTTTAACTAAAATACTAGACATATTCCTTGTATTAGATAGGGCATTAATGAAAATATGGAGGTAGAGGTCATGGGTTGGGATATAATTAAGGGAATCAAACCACCAACCTATTCTTATTCAAAAAGATTCCAGTTCAAAAAACCTCGACCACCCTTTAATTAACTTTTTATTGGTTGGATAATGCGAAATACAAAGGCATGGTAACAAAAACATGGAAATGTTGCTACCCCGTCATAGGAGAAAATGGAATGATTGATTTCTAGAATAGAATATAGAGAATCAAATTCCTAAATGAGGAGTTGGAAGAAAATAAAATGAATGAAACATAATGAAATTTTGGGACATAATCTAAAATTGAATCCTTATATAAAAATATCAGGACATCTACAAACCACCTTAAAGAATTGGGTAATGTTGACAGAGAAAATGATAATTTCTTTTCTTGGGAAGAGGATTTTTGGAGGAAGAAGAGAAGAACCATATGGATCAAGGAAGGGAACAATAATACCATTTTTTTCCATAATTATTCACAAGTAAGAAAGGGACACACCATTATTTGGGAGATTGAGGACAAATACTTGACAATTCATACAAGGCATGAAGGCATTGCTTCCATAGCAATATAACACTACAAATAAATATTCAACGACCTTGGAAAATAAAATATTATATATATAATGATTTAGGTATCTAACTTCAATAAATTGGTTAATGGGGAGAAAACAAAGGATCTCCTATCCCCTCGATCAGGAGGAATAATTGAAAGAAGTTGTGAATTCATTCTAGAAGTATGACTTTAGTCCATATGGGTGGCCCATGTAATTTTTCTAATTTTTTTATGAGATGATAAGGAAGGACATGGTTGTTTTGGTTCAATAATCCAAAAGAACTGAGAATATGTATAGTCCACACACTATCTTTGTGAAAAATATACCCAGAATGGACAATCCCCCATATTTGATTCATTTAAGCCAATAGTAGTCTATAAATGTATATATAAGATCATAGCTAAGGTTATATCAAGAATTTTGAAACCCTTATTGTCAAAAGTAATCTTATGTGAGAAGGTCAATTGAATTATTATGCAATATGAGTGGCATAAGAAACTTCACATTGCAAATAAAACAAGAAACTTATGCATTCATAATGAATCTAGATCTGTCTAAAGCTCATTCCATAGTAGATAGGACATTCATGAGAATTAATATGATGTGAAATTGTTTTAATAGTATTGTCATAAAATGGATTGAAGAATGTTACACTTTTGTGTCTTATGCAACCTTGGTAAATGGAGCAACAACCCAATTCTTCAATCTCTCAAGGTGATTAAAGAAAGGGTGTCCACTATCTCCACTATTGTTTCTCTTGGTAGTTAAGGGTTTGAGAAATCTAATGGAAAATTTAAACTAGGATGGATAAGTAAAGGGAATTCAAATTATCAATGGTTTCTCCATCTCTCAATGTTCATTTGTAGGTGTTGTACTCATTTTTGGAAATGACTCTATTAGAGAATCAAATAACTTGGATAGAGAGTAATATATCTACTTCAAATATACAAGGATGGAAAATAAATCTACAAAACTATATATTGGCATGCCACAAATTGTCAAACACTCAATTAACCCAGATCAAAAGGATCCTCCCCACGTCCCCTTATAGGTGAAAGACTCTGGGACAACGTGAAGTACTTAGGCTATGATATAAAGTACACTAATTGCCACATAAGGGAATGGATGTCGATGTTGGATATGATTGATAAGAGAATCAACCCATGGTATAATATATTGATATATAATGGAAGGAGGATTACCCTGATCAAAATAATTATGCAAACAATATTGGTCTACTAAGTGACTTTAGCATCTACCATGAAATGCATCCTAAGAAAAATTAGGAAGATAAGTTTTAAATATCTATGGGATAGAAAGAAGAATAAGGATTCCATCCCCTCAGTCCAATGGAAAAGGCTCTTAAAGAAAAAATGTTTGAGTTTGGGTCTATAAGACCATAATCCTTTTACAAAGGTGTTGGTTGAAAAGAGAATGTGTAGACTTTTGTCTATTGAGGTCCTGTGGAAAAAATCATGAGAATGAAATACTTTTGGAGCCTTTATCTTTTGAAACATGAATTATATCTCCAAAAGAAATTAGTGAAAGAAGGTTCTACATGTTGGAGGGATATGAGTAAGGCATTTCCAATTATAGGTGACCACCTAGTGTAACTCATAGGTAATGGGAAGTAGGTGAGAATTGGATCACATCTATGGGTTAGTGGAGAAGGAGTACACAACTTCCAATGGGGCCTAGTTGATAATTTTCATAATCAACACATTCATACTTTAGTAGATGTATATGATTGAAATAAGCTACACCAGTGGACAAATGGGTGGAAGAATGTAGATGAAATAGGATTAGAGGATGAATTGGAAGATGAGTGTATTGGTTACAATTTTTCACTAATAATGGTTTTATTTAATTTTAGATGTTCTCAAGATCCTTTAATAAGGCCAACTAACAAAACATGAGGGATATATGAGGTGAGTATGGGTTATAATGTTTCTATATAAATTTAAGATTGGAATGGAGAAGAGTGGTGCTAGATTTACACTAAAAGTTGACTTAAAAAATCAAGTCTTATTGCGTCTTATTCTTAACATTAATATTCTTACATAAGAAATAAATTCAGAAGTGATCATGGAAGGGACCTAGTTACTTCATTTTATGCAAAGAACAAGAGGAGAGCGTCCATTGTTTATGCCTAAGATATCATTTCTCAAAGGAAGTATGGTAGATAGTTAGGGAAATTTGTAATAACAAGGGTAAAAGGGAAGCTTAAAACATTGAAAGGATCTCTATAATTGGATGGAAGATAATGATACTCAAAATAAGCATAATTCACTTCGTACCTTTGTTTTGTAGGACATATGGTTGGAAAGTAGCATTGCCATTGTTTAGAAAATACCCTCAATCTAACTGCCATATTTTTCAAGATTCATGGAGCCTATAAAGCTTACAATCATAGCATAAGGAAAGTGTTAAATTTTGGAAACCCAACACCCAAAAATTTACGTCCTAGCAAACCCTTGTTGTAATAAACTTATTAAGAAAATTAAATTGAATAAAAACATAACTGACTTTTAACAATCTAAATAAATAAATCAGATGAAGCACAACAAGGAATCCATACACATTTGGACATGTAATTTTCTGGGTAAAAACCTATAGAAAAAATCCTTGAGGGAAAATTAGTACTATGATGATTTTATTAATATAAAATATGGGTTCCTATCCTGGGAGAATGGCCCACCCGAGGAATAATACAAAACAAAAACATAGCCTATCCTATTAGTTCAAGGTCCATCCTTTGATCTTGTTGACTACTATTCCTTTGTTTCCCCTTTGATCCTTTCCTCAGACCCTACCCCTACACACTTGGATGAAATTCCTTCTTCACCCAATCAATTAGATATCCTATCTCACTCTCTGTGCGTCTCCTCCTCTTACCTAAGTTTTCTTTTATAATCTTGAGTTTACCCTAAATCCAAAACCCTATTGTAACATCCAAATTTCATTGAACACATTTCATAACACTGATTTATTCTTTGAGGACACTTGCATGCAAGTGATCTGGCTAAACATGGTACTATATGAATAATTGACTTGGTTTATGAGTTAAAGATTATGCGATAAATGAGTATTGAAATTTTGATATGTTAATTATATTGATGTATAACATTGACAGGTATTATGATGAGGTTTCCTGAGTGTGCAGGAAAACATGACATAATGAGGATGTTGATGGTATCGATGAGATACCCTAGACTATGGATTGAGTCAGGGAGTGGATTATTGGCTTTGATTATGAGTACTTCATTTTATTATGAATGTATTATGATGATGATTTCAATTATGGATTTTCATGTCTATGAGTTATTAATATTATTTTTTCAATGGATGCAGGCATTGTATCACTTGCTAATCCAACTCACATATGGAGTAAAGGGGTCATACAAAAATATCAGATAGATTAGGGAGAGGTGTGGAAACGTCCATGTCACATTCTAATAGCACTCCCACCGTGACCTGAACTGAAGGTTAATGACTACCCGATGCCGTGAGTGAAGACCGAGATAGTCGCTCACGAGGATTTCTGAGGGGCGCGTAATAAGGTAGATTCCTTATTCCTCAATAAGCCCTTAGTCTCACACAAGGTTGACAAGTGGAGTATTGACTCCAAGCGTCAGGCAAATTCCAAACAAAATAAAAAATGAACAACAGAAAGAATGGTGAGTGACACCCTTGGAGCATGTCGGTGCGTCTTGAAGGGCACACCGCATGAATAAAATGAATAAGTGAATACAAATTTAGAAGACTATAGAGAATAAAACGAGTACTTAGAATTTGATTAGAAAAGAGAATATAAATTTATATTAATTTATAAACCGGAAACATGATAAATCTAAGACTAAATGTTTATGCTTAAATAAATTTTATAGTAATGAGTATAAGGGAAATTAGACTAAATAAAAACTAGTGAAGAGAGAATACAATTATAAGACACGTGCATAATGTGTGCATGAAATTAATAAAATAATTTTTTAATTAAAAAAAATTATTTCATGAGGAAATGTAGTGTCAACTAAGATTTAGAGTTCTAAGCCAAACTAGACTCCAAATCCTAAGAAAGAGAAGATTTCTGATCAAAATACAACAATAAATTAGTTAGGAGACACAATAAAGGAGAAATTGGGGAATTAAGAGACAACTAGGAGAAAAACTAGGAACTAATTGTGGAGGTGAGAAAAAAATTCAAGAATTTTTTTAATTAGAAAGAAATAAACATGTGGAACTTGAGAGAAGTGTGACATGTGTTGGGGGTGAATAATATCTAAATTAATTATTAAAAATTATTTAATTATGGAGGAAATGGCAAGTGTCAAGGTATAAATTCTTATAAAAGAAGGGATAAGAAGGAGTAAGGTACCCTAATGTTGGATGACTAAAATGCTGTAAAAAATCACCGTGGCTAGTTTTCTTGGTGAGTTGGGATGTAAGTTTTGCATAGGAGGTGTAATCCTCTCCTTGTGAGGGAAATATTGATCTAGCTACAATCTAAATTTCTATGTGTGACCCCTTTGCGTCTCAGGGGGATGAGGGGGGAATAAGAGTACCCCTAGCGTTTGTTGGGAGGTACTGGTGAAGTCATTTTGATTAGAAAGAAAAAAGAACGTTGAATCAACTTCCATATTGAAGATCATCCTCATAATTCATAAATATTCTGGCTACGGTATTTAGTCATTCATGTTATTTTATTGTTAAATAGAATATTGATTTGTGTACTGAATAAGTATAGAACTAATATTCTTGAATAATGACATAATAATTACTATAAATTATATATTTTCTTCGGTGGACAGAATGGTATCATACCCAACATGATCGCAATGTTAGATTAGTGATCAATATATATAATTGTTGTACATGTCTAATTATTTTTATCAGTACTCAAGCCAGGAGGTTTTATAAATCTTAGGCGAATTCTCCTGCACATAATCAATAGCAACAGTTCCAAACTGAAATTGTGAAGAGAGCCCGCTTTTCCCTTCACCTTTGATAAAACATTGTTGTATTACCACCACCGAATGGTATAATCTCTTCTAGTTGTTGATCTTTCAGTCACATCCCAATTCTTTTGTCAACAGAATTTTGTAGAAGACATTGATGATTAACATATTTGTAACATCCCACTCTTGTGTGCATTGAGCGAAATTATTCTTTGAGGAAACTTGCGTGCAAGTGATCTGGTTCTTTATACGATTGGTTTATTTGATTATGATTATGAGATATTGTGGATTTTATATATGTTATTTTTGTTGTATTTACATCGACATGTGCTATTGACTGAGTTATCCTGAGTGTGTAGGACTCTGGACGTTGAGGATGCCGAGGCATCGATGAAACTCCATGGACTCCGGATCGAGTCAGGGAGTGGAATGTTAGGGTTTGAATGTTGTTGATGTGACATATGTACATATCATTAGATATTATGATGTTGATTTTTATTGCTGACATGATTCGTTGATGGGTGGAGGCTGATGATAGCTTTCCGACTAGACTCACATTTGGAGTAAAGGGTTCATGCACAACAACCAGAGACATTGAGGGAGAGTTGTGGTAGCATCCCTGCCACAACCTACTAGCGCTCCCGCTGTGGCTCGAACTGTAGGTTAACGATTACCTAGTTTGAAAGACCTATGATGTTGTGAGGGCAGACTGTGACAGTCACTCATGATGATTCTAAGGGGCGTGCAACAAGGCAGGGTCCTTATTCCTTAGAGGCACTTAGTCTCCCACAAGATCACCTGATGAAGTATTGACTCCAGGGGTTTGACATCTACCAAATTCAGTCAAGAGGCGAGTGACACCCTTGGAGCACGTAGTGTGTCTTGAAGGGCACGTCACACAAATAAAATGAAAAGAGGCGAGTGGCACCCTTGGAGCACGTAGTGGGTCCTGAAGGGCACGTCATGATTTTAACTGGTAAGTTAATAAACCTAGTGCCTAGAAAATTATGCCTCCATAGGACCTGGTCGGCCTTAAAATGAATAAAGTGATGAGTAAGTTTAATAACAAATTTCCCTTAAGAACTGTCGCCAAAACTAGTGAATTTAAAACCTACATCTAAGTAGAACCTCTGAAGAAAAATAATTAGACATATACCAAGAAGGGGGTAAAGAAATTCAAACTTTAATCATTAAAGTAAAAATTATATTGGAGGATTACATTTATTAAAAGGGTAAATGGTTGTTTTTCTACACTTGCTAAATCTGATTTTTAGTTAAAAAGAAAAGGGGGAAACTTAAAGAAAACGGGGGAAACTTAAAGAAAATGGAAACTTAAAGAGAGGGGAAACTTAAGGAAGAAAGGGAATCTCTAACTTAGTAAGGAATCTAGCCTTTGAAACTTTCTATTTATGAACTCAACTAGGAATTAAGTAAGGCGTAAGTCATTTAAGATTTGTAAGGGAATATTGGGACACCGAGGAGTGTTTTTAGGAACGCTTTTAGGTGGGTGATGGAAATAGACAAATTTAATTAATTAATAAATTGATTTTCTGGTGCAACTAGGGGATCGGGCGACATGTGTACGAGGGAGGTTTTTCGAAATTAATTAAATGAAAAAAGAATGTAATGAGGGTTTTGGGAAACTAATGACTAAGAAAATCTATAAAAATGATGGCGGAGGAGGAGTATGAACACATTTGGTTTGCGTAATGTTACTCTGTCGAAATAGTATCTTGACCGATTTTTCACTTGTGGGAGTTGGGATACCCATCTCGGGTAACGAGTGGTAGCTCGACCTTGTAAGGTGAATTGGGTGCTAGCATTCTCTGGTATTGTGTGTGTGGCCCCTTTGTGGTTCGTGGGGATCAGGGGGAAGAAGAGTACCCCTAGCGTTGGCTGGGAGGTACCGGTGAGGTTTCATCAGTCGACAAGTCAGAGTTGGAAGGAGCATGAGCGTGGGACAATCACCTCCGATTCTTCGCATTTGGCTACAATACGCTTGTGCATAATTTGTATTAAATAATAGCTCAATTTCTTGTTCATGCATTTCTTTATTGTCGAAAACTCGCTTGCGTAGATGCTGTTAAAAGAAAAAGACTAGTTTATTTATGCATATGAATTTTTATCTGGGCGATAGTGCGCCGTGTGAAATTGCAAAAGGGTCACTAAATTTATATTTCCGAGCTTTGTTTTATTACTGCATTTTATTGTAGGTTTCGGTTCTGGTTGGGAATATTACTGCATTGTATTATTATCAAGGAAGACTGCATTTTGGTCTCGGGCCATTATTTTATTTTACTCTGCGTTTTTATTATTTTTAATACAAAGAAATTGTGTTTTTATCTTATGTACCTTTATCCTTTATGTTATTAGTATGTGCCTGAGCAATCATCCAGGAGAGGAATCAATTGTCTTTCACTTCGGTGTTAAAGATTTATATTCAAATGCTCTCATTTCCTGTGCATGGGTAATACGTGAAGGATAATTTCTCTGCCCAAAAAATTCCTTATTGTGTACAACGGAAATACTTCTTTATTTCTCTGTGATTCTGGTTTCTTTTTTTAGCCAATTTCGTTTGTGATTGGCCAACAAATTCCTTATTGTGTACAACGTAAATACTTCTTTATTTCTCTGCGATTAATGTTGTGTTATTTTGGGTCGTTTCTTTTCTTAATATACAACGTTTCATTGGTATTTGTTATATGTTGTTTTATAGTATGCGTATTCATATTTCCTTCCTGAAAATACAACGAATCAATGGTATTTGTATGAATATTTCTATGTAATAAATTTTACAACTGTGAATTATGGAACTTTTGTACCTCTCTAATATTATTGAAAAGAAAATAAATTTCTTCTACATTATGAAATTTCTATGAGCCTTATTGATCAATGATGTTTTACTTTCATATAATTATTATCAGAAACAAGGTTATTTGGTCGTTCATGTCAGATCAAGGGTTGAATTCCTTATTTAGATAGTAATAATTTGAGTGTCAAGGAGAATTGGTCTTACCAATATAAATTAATTGTGTAACCTGTAGAACTCTATAGTTGTCACAAAGGGAGCAACGTCTTAGTTAAATAACTCCTCCTGGAACCATTAGAGATTATTTTATCATTAAAATATAGTGGATGTGTACAAGAATTATTAAGTTCTAATTCACTCTCTGGCATTTATCCATAAGCTTGGGCATTGGTTCAAATATTCCGGACTGTCTTCGGTTTTATAGAGAATATCCTTGTGTTTGCAAGTAACGTCCTCCATGCATTGTATGGTCATGGAGGTGAAATAGTATGTCACGTAAGACTAGAAATCCACCTTCGGCGAATTTTGGTTGTCGAATTCACGCTGTCCTATTTTCAGAGAATATGAAATTCTAGAATGTGAGGATTCAAAGTTTCACTCCTTAAATTATTGTTTTTAATTGGATAATCTTTCAGGTTTCCCGTGTTAATACTTCACTGGAAAATGTAAACCTTTTCTCTTAATGAACGATTTACTCGGGACATCGCCGGATTGGGTTCTCTTAATGAACGATTTACTCGGGACATTTCTGGATGGGGTTCTTTTGGCATTTTCCATTATCGTGAGGTTTTTTCAAGTTTATATTTGGAATGAGTACTCATTTGACCGTATGTGTTTTTCATTTTTCAATTGATTTCACTCCCTTAGATTTTGTGTCTTCCTTTGCGTTCAGATGCATTTAATTGAATGATGATAATTATACTACCTATGTGTACTGATTACTAGCAGATATTTGGAATCCAATTCCTTATTGACGAATTTGTTTTGTGATTTTTGGATTAGACAGTTGTAACAGGATTAACGCTATCGGTCTTGTGGATTGCATAAATGGTCTGATGATGCCCTGAAAAGCCTTAAAAACTGTGAGAATATCCAAGAATTGGGTTTAAAGGGTCATTTTGGATTCACTCCGTCTAGTTGATAAAAATAAGTGAGAACTGTCCGACGCTTCTGAAGCTCTCACTCGTTCTTGAGCCTTCCGTCGATATTACCCTAGCCCTCCAGTCTCTGGCTACTCACTGCCACAATCTGCAGGAATTGTCTTGAAGTTCTGATGTGGGGACTTAAGATAGTCATTAGGGATATCAACTTTGGTTCGATCAAAATTGCTTTATCATGTATAATTGGATTCATTACATACTTTATTTCCATCGTGGTAATTAGATGCATCTGATGTAGCAGTAAGTAGGTAGTTGTAAAAGGGATATTTTGGAATAGAAAAGTATTATAACGGCTTGAAAACTGTGACTCGTATTACTATTTACAATAGGAATGAATGGCATCGCTTTGTTCATGCCTAACTTTATGTAATGCATACTGTATATTTATTGACTTTTTAGCTGTAATAGTCTCTGTTTTATATTCATGCTTGATCTCTATTTTGAAGTGAGTATTAGATTGCTTTCACACATTATGTTGAGCTACTGTCTTTTGCAAGATTGCTGTGCTAATTATATTTTTCAATTGGCTGTTTTTTTGTCGCTCTTTTCCTATATTTTCATGTATGATTTCACTCTTTTGCAACTTATAATATCAAGCAGAGAATGATAATATTCCCTAGGAATCCACTTTGTACCTTGACATTGCTTCCGTTGAATGATATAATAGCCATGAATAATTCTCCTTACAACTACAAGCATGCATTTGTGGAAAAAAACATCAAGATACTTATTTTTGTTGCTGAAGGAAATGATAATTATTTGTTTTATATCATTTTGATTATTTCTGAAAGGTAAATTCAAAATAATATAGGTCAACACGAAGTGTCCATTCAAACCTGTGCATTGAAACTCGCTAGTAGAAATTTTCATATTACACTTGGTCTTTACTTAGTAATATAGTTTCTAAATTTGATTATGAGGGAGGAAGTTTGAATGGACTTGTTAATATCCTTCATTCAAAGAACTTTTGAACTGAAAAAGATAAAAGAAAAAAAAAATGCACTTGTTATGCGTTGCATGTTGTTGTAACCACGGGGGTCATTACAATATTGTAGTCTGTAATTGGAAGGAGTTATAGCTTTGGTGGTGCGGATTTGAGTCTTTTAAATTTAGTATTTAATGTTGGCATTAGATTTATTAAATCAAATATCTTGTATTACCATTACATTCTCTACTTTTCTCAAGATCCCTTTTCTTGACATTGAATGCACGAAATTCGCCTTTCTATCTCCAAAATTAATGTATTCGTACATGTATACCTTGCGTTGAATTTTATGTTTATATATCTAAATCACTTTATTTGTTTCTCGACTTGTCGTTTAATAAGATTTATAGTTCTATTATTATCACAATTTTTCCTATAATCTTAAAATAAGATTCACGATAACCATTCTATCAGCACTGAAGTTGATCTATAATAACCTATTATATTCTGGTCAAGCGTAGCTGTTAAAGCTATTTACATGCATAGTCCATTAGCTTCACTCTTGGCTTCAATTGTGTTTTCGAAGCTTGCAAAGATATGCATGCGTTATCGTGTTCTGAGCTCTATATTTGGTGCACTATAAGTTTCAAATTAAGTGCTCGTGGAACATCATAATCTATATATGAAGGTCACGTGTCGATCTACACTCATCCATTGCAACATGACAGGTGAAAATACTTCATTATAATTCAATTCCATCTCATTTATTCACTTTTCAAAAAGATTCCTTGAGTAATTACAATAATTTGTTTTAGTAGCGAATTTTTATGATCCCTGATAGAATTAGGCTTCAGATACCCAACATTGAATTGTTGTTAATAGTGAGTATGTTTTTCATTGAAGGATTCTTAAAGTAGATTCGAGTGGTGTATTTTTATTATTGAATTGTGAACCACCCTTGCTTAGATGGAGTGTAGTAATAAAAACCACTTGAATGTTATCCCTATATCCACTTTATTACAACTCACTACAATGTAGTCCCAATTCCTGCTTTATCACAACTCACTTTAATGCAGTTCATATTTCCTCCTTCATTGCCTTTGCTCCATCTTCATAAAGCTCTTGAGCAAGAGAGGAAGGAGGTTTGAATTTAGTGACAACTATTATAGCAAGATTTTCCTCACCCTATGTAAATTTTCTCAGAAGGCCTTGTTCCATTTCCCTATGCAGACTTGAAGTCCCTCTTTGCAAATCCCAGAGATAAAAACATTATTTTTCCACATATATGCACCCTACATATTGTACAACATGTGTATATGCAGGTTGCACCACTACATCCCGTGTACATTGGGTTTTGTACCCAAAATTAAAAAAATGGTGTTGGGTTTCCATGTCACATCACGAGATCCATGATCCTTGACCTTCCATATGCTGGAAACGTTCCGACTTGACCCTTCAGTTCCACTTGAAGGCTACAAATGGGCAAAATCCGAGCTATGGAAAAGAGGAGAACAATTCACCTTTGAGAGAAAAGTTACTATGGAGAAATTATTCACTTCATATTGAGTCTACATCCCTTTGTCCTTTTAAGTCTAAACAAATTGTTCAGCCCCCAAGATCTTCCCTACTTGATTGAGAACCTCATTGTCTCTCTTATATGAGCTTGCCTTTGGTGGAGGATTGAAGTGGTGGAGGCCCAGTTGGAAGGGACTTAGTTTCTCGGTTCCAAACCGTAATGACACAAAAGTTTGTAATTCATTCACTTCTGCTGATTACATTTTAATATAAATACTCTTTTTTCGTCCAATTAATATCTTGAAAATATTTGAATTGTTATTCCATGGATGTATTTGTTATGAATGTTGATGGATTATACTATTTAATGTGCTAAAATCATATATTATCTCCATATTCTTGTGTTTCTTGGTTGTTGAGGACAAGTTGCAGGTGTATTGCTTTGATTCAAGTGCTCAAAGGTGGACTTCATCGAACATCTGGACGAGGTAGGAATTTTATCTTGTATTGCTAGCATATTTGTTAATATAGCATACCTGATATTAGAGTTGATTTTTGCAGTCATTTCTGTCTTTTGTGGTTTACCCTTAGCCATAGAGAGATTTTCCTTGTAACAACAACATAGTGGAAAAAAGTTTCTTGTTGTTCATAATCGCCTAGGGTTCTATTGTCTACCAATGCAGTGAGCACAGTTTGGTCCCTCGTGGGTTCCATTGGTCGGCTTGGCGCTTCGAAGTTGGGGTGCTTGATGGCTTAGCACCAATACTCAATACCCATGCATTGTTAATGGATTGTGTCATGGTATTGATGCGTAATGCATTTAATTCCTTCGTGGATGCTTTCAAAATTGTTCACCCTCGATGCACTTGAAACATGGACACGTGACACTGCTTCGTGAAAATACTGCTAGAGAATTTTTGAGTCCAAACGACATCACTCTGTATGCGAATGATCCAAATTCAGAGACAAATTTTATTTTCCCTTGATCCTCCTTTGCAATTGGTACTTGGTTATAACCAAATAAGTCATATGTGAAAGAATAACATTCATGCCTAGCTACTTCATTAATAATTTGATCTGCAAATCATGTCGGAAATGGATCGGTTACTGTTAGCTTGTTTATTCCTTTGAAGTCAACACATATTCTTAGTTTTTTTTGGTCACGATATTTAGGTTGCATGACCATTGGACTTGCCCATTTTTAATTTTAGATAAGGTAAATGATGTCAGTGGTTAACATTTCATCTATCTCTTTTTGAACTATGGTTTTGTATTTATGTGCTAACTTATATGGTCACTTTTTGATGGGCTTGGCCACATGGATGAGGTCAATTTTCATTTCACACATCTCTTACACCAATCCTTTAAAATATTTGTAATCACGAGAAACAAAGTCTTGGTATTCTCGGAGTAAGTCGATTATTTCTCTATTTTGTTTATCCGACCAATAATCACCTATTCTCGCCATTTTTGATCGACCATCTATTGAGATGTCAAAATCCCTCATTTTAATTTATGTGTCCACCCACTCTGATGCTTTGGATTCATCTAATTGTTGTTCTCCTTCTATAAAATTATTGTAACTTGGGGGGAAATAGGGTTTTTATGTATCTTCCTTGTATTCCTTGTATACTGAATAAATTGTCTTTACATAATTATGTACTCAAGAATGACTTTTTTTTCCATTGAAAACTTTGTCCTAGAAAACTTATATTTTCCATGTCTATTCGAAGGGTGCTTATCTTATCTTGATTTTGTGTCAACAAAAAATGCAATTCGATGTCAATCATATGTTGACTTTGGCCTTGCCTCTCTTTTGCATTTTGTCAAGATTTGGCTTCTCGAGATTTTTTTATTTATTTCTTGTGCATCCTCTTGCAAGTGCACCTCTTTTGGGATGAATTCAAAGTCTCTGATAAAATTTTCTTTTATTTCATTCCAATCAAATTTATGGCCACATGCTTCTTCAATTTTGTACCACTTGTGTGGTATATCGTCCAGTGCGTTAGGGAACATGTGTGTCCATACCCTTTCATCCCTATATCATACTCTTCTTCATTCACTCTCAAATTGGTGAAAGTGAGCCACTGGGTCGAACCCAGGTTTGAAAGTTGGGATGTCGACTTGCACTGATAGTTTCTTCCCGTCAAACTGTTTGAAAAAATATAAGGTAGATGTGTTTCATGTTTGCAGGAGAGGAGCATGAGTTTCCCACCATCAGGTTGCTTGACTAGTGAATGATTTCACTTAGCTCTGTACCCTCCTCTATTCTTTGACTAACTTTGACACTTCAATGACATGCACCGTTAGGGAAATTCTTTCATTGAACTGCAAGGGGGGTCTTATTTTTGTATTAGTCAGAATGAGAGTTGGTGTGTGTTTTATCGTTTTCTCTAAAATGATAGGGACTGCTTGTACTGAGAAATATGTTCTCGATTTCTTTATTGGAATCGCCTCTATCGACCAAAACTTCTTTTCTTGGCCTTTATAATTATCTATATTTGAATTGTAAAGTTCAATATCTGATTTTTTTCCCATCGATAATGGTGTTCCAACTAAAATTTCTCTTTTTTCCCATCGATAATGGTGTTCCAACTAAAATTTCTCCTTCAGCATTCGACTCGACATTATCTTTTTGTTTGTTTATTTGGTACTAACGACATCCCTGGTCCTCATCCCATGTTTCCACCTAAGGTTTTCCTTCTTTGGGTCCAATGGTAATATGATTTTCCCGCCACTACCTTTCAATTTAATCCTATCTCTTTCGAGGGGAGATAATAACTTTCATATTCCAACCCCATGGTCTTTTGACTAATGCAGGATATGCGAGAATTGCTTTGAAGAGATTAATTACTTGAAAATCAACTCTTGTTGGAATCCCCATTATATAAGTTATGAAATTTTTTAGTGTGCCCGTTGGTTCAATGAACCTTTGATCCGATAGCTTTAAGAAGTTCATTGTTGGAACTAGCGAGGGTTTTCAAAATTGATTCCATGTTTATCTAGTGAGGATGTTTACTAGCGAGCTAAATTAAACTATGACTTGTTTAATCATGTGTCCATTGATTGCTAGTCGAATTGTGGGTCGAAGTCATTTGTATTCTTTTCCCATGACAACTGTCAAATATTTTTTTATGGTCTTTCACCTTCTTTGTAATTCTCTTTAAGATATCTAATAGGTTTCATCAAGCCGCACCAACAAACCGGCTTTTTATTTTAGTAATTGAAGAAATTATTCTAGAGCAATGTCTTATGTGCTTAGTTATCCCCCCTGTTTTCATTTGGTTTATCTTGTTCGATATTTTTAAATAACTTCATTGCTTCTTGCATTAATTTTTCTTCATGTTCAGGGTCAGGATATGTGTTTTGGTATCCCCTTTTTCGAGTTGGAAGATCTGGATAAATGACTTCATCCGCTCTTTATCTTGTTACAACATGGAGATTTTTGGAGTTTAGTACATCTTTCTTGGGCACTATGTGAAAGAGGTTCACATTTATCTTGTTTGTCACTTTTTCCAGTACAATTGGACATTCTTCAAGTGAGTGGTCACCCACTCCACATATGTTACAAAACTTGAGATTGATTTTGTCTTTGATAGGGAAATTATGACTTATGTGGTTCTGTTTCCAAAAAATGAAGCAGTAGTGATGGCCTCGACCTGTTTTTCCTCGTCCTCCTTTGTATCTGCCTCTTTATTGATAACCCCTGTGGCCTTTACCTCTATATCCATTTTCATTTCCTTGGTTGAAGTTATGGTCGCCCTTCTGCGTGTGGTATACCGAATGGATATTCACTTTGTTTTTCCCATTTAACCAACATTCCTTTGTAGAGTGATTATTTTCCTCATAGATATGGAACCATTTTGGTCAGGAATTTCTTAAATTATGTGGGAAGTTCTTCTTTGTGTGATTTGTCATGATCTCATAGATATCATATAATGTTTCTCTTTAGATACATCGAATGGATGGATCTAGTGCGTCACTGAATTTACAATAGTCCTTTATGTGCCCTTCACTGGAGCAAATAGTTCACCAGAGTTTGTTCCATGAACTGGACATGTTTTTTTATAGAATATGTAATTGTGTGAGTTTTTCCTTTAGTATTTTATATATTGCTGATGAATTCGATGATCCTTTATCATCCATATTTATTCATTGATATTTTTTCAATGCATCCTCACATGTATGAATGTCGTACATTCGTAGTAGAGATTATAGTTTTTGTAGGATTCCTACCATGTACCACTATACAAGTAGTATTTATTCTATTGCATAAGGAATTTGACCCAATAGGTCTTTGAATATTTTTTCTTATTCTTAGACAGTCTCACTTGGATTTTGTTAGATTTCTTTCATATTTTTCCTAGCTAGGTGACTTATGTCTTGTGTCTTAAAAAATATGAGAAACATTTTCTTTATCTTTTCCTTTGATCTCATTTAGTTGTTTATAAAATTCATGAACTAGGTGAGGGCCCTGGCTCAGAGAGCATCACCAAATTGTGCTATATGCTTATATTCATCAGTAATGTCAGTTGCATCCCATAATCTCTCACAAACAAACCAATTTTGTTTGGGTTCTTCATCATCTTCGTATATGGGAATATGGTTGAGGCCCATTGTGGATTTATTAGGGTTTATAGGAACTGAGACTATTGCAATATTTTGAATTTGTTGGTTTCCTATAGAAGTCGATTGGGAAGTCGATACGATCTTAATTTGGGGATTCAAAAATTGGGTGTTCAACTTGACTAACAAAATATGTCGTTGGTCTTCAGTAGGACCATATTATAGTGCTGATTGTGTTTATTGTCTCACTGGGATTATGTCGTCATTTTGACATCCCCTATCTATATACTCTACAAATCATTCTCTAGAAGGTTGTAATGATTCATTTTTTTTTTCTGACGATTTGGAGTCTTTAAGAAGTAATTTTTGCAGGGGGTGGAGTCAATGAGATATACTATATGGAGGAATATATCCTCTAGTTGATTTTTCTTATTTTCTTGTGCTTCAATTAGAAGTGTATCTCTTAGATGACCATTGTTTTCAGTTTGGCACCATACTTTTGGGGATTAAGTATTAACATGAAGTATATGATGGAGGAAGTATGTAATATGTGGGCTAGAGATTCTTGCAGGAGAATGTCAAACCACAGGTCCCAAATAATAAATATCCATACTATCGACTTTGTCTATTTATTAATGGGAGCCACTAGCTGCCATGATCAATTGCAAGCTTGAATTCCTCCCAGGAGCCTTCAGGGTGCTCTTTATGGATACTCCAGTTAAATGTCGCACCTAGGGAAGCTTTTGATTTGAAGTTCTAGGATCCCTTTCATTTTGTAACTCTTCTTGCCTCTTTTTTTGTTTGTCTCACTTTAGTCTTTGGATATTGATTGAGGGTTTATAGACCCTCATTTGTCATGCAATATTCCCTCTTGACAATAATGCATATATTTGTTCAATTACCTTCCTCCAAACTTCATACATTATCAACTTTGGTGCGATCGAATCAATTGATATCATCTCATTGATCATCCAACCCCCATCGTCGACCCAACTTACTCGAAGTTGATGATGTTGATCATTCTTGATGTTCTCATTTCTTTAAAAAATGGTCCCATGTTTTTCGTATATCTTTGAAATTAGCTTCGAGAAATTCTATCATGCCCCATATTATTATTAAATATATAAATAAACAATAATAATAAAAGGAATATAATGATTCTCCTAAAACTATTACTTATATGGATAAATAATAATAAAGAATTATATAATAATTATCCTAAATGGGGTCATAATAATTACTTATTATGGATAATTGGGTAAATTAAGGAAATTGTAAAATAAGTAATGACAATTAAGGAGAAACACTAAAATATAATAAAGAAGTAAATAAATGATCCTAGGTGTCCATTTCCTTAATATGGATGGACTCTATATAAAGAGGGAAAAGAAGGAGAAAAATCCATCTCTCTTTGGTTGGTGGATAGAGAGAAGAAGGATTAATATTGATGGATGTGTAGTATATTGGGGGCTCGGAGGTGACCTGCTACTAAATATTAAGTAGCAAGGTCTACGGTTGCGTGGAGAGTTGTTCCCTCTACTTTTGTTGCAGGTTTCTAGGATTTCTAGGTCAAGGATCAACGTATGGCTAAAGTTTATGAAGTCACCAGGTTGTAGGTGAGATCACCACAGGTGATTTCCTTCCTCTCAATTCTCCTCTAAATAAGAATTTCAATGAAGACTCAATGGTTATTTGGATGATTTTATGGTAATTTTGTAGATCATGTTAGTACATGGCTAAATTGTTTTTCTTGATTTTTATTTAGTAAGCTGGGCCATTACACATGGTATCAAAGCTAAGGGTTTCAACCCTTAAGGCCTATGACCCTTCCAAATTAGGTTTAAAAATAAGAAGAAGAAGAAGAAGAACTAACAACATAAATTTGGAATAGTAGATCTTCATTTTAGATCTAGGCTGCTTGGGCTGCTTGTTCCAAGTTTCTTTAAATAATCCTTCTTCATATATTTCCTAGCATCAATTTAATTCTTTTATAAATCTTTTCAAACCTTAGTAGATCTAGCATTGGTATCATAGCTCCTTTTCTATGCGACTACCATCGTTTTTATTTTCCTTGGATCCAGTTAGGGTTTTATGGTGCGTTCTATGGGACATATAGATCTTGAAAACCCTTTCAGAAAGAATTGTTGGGATGTAACAATGTACCAATATGACCCCTATGCACTCCAAGTAGCAAACATCAGATATTTTGCGTCAATCCACATCCACACCTGCTTCTTTTCATTCAAAAGTGGGTTATTTTTACATGTGCAACCATCCTACACTACACACCGTATTCAAATCTTTTGTAAAACATATTTGAGGTTGCTACAAAAACCAACTACATTATTTTGTATGGGTTTTTGTACCCTAGAAATGTTATTGGAACTACACCTTGCAAAATTATCACAATCCAAACATTGACAGTGGAAGATGGAAATGTTGTACAATGGATGTTATTCAAACGAAAGTTGTAATTATGAGTGTAAACTATGCACTAAACAATGAACCTAATCCTGCACAATTTATTTTAGATGTGGAATAATCTTTGATCATTTGTTTTTAATTATGAAATTTTGTATAAAACATAAACACTTTTATTTTATTTGAGGGTGGAATCATCCTTTTATAACCCTATGGGGTGAAATTAAGTTGAAAATATGTTGCAGAGGGACATGTAAGCTATTGCAACAATCAAAGAGTGGTTGGGAATATTTAAAAGGAGAGACTATGAATACCAAATGTATCATCACAACAACCATCAAATTAACATCACATTGGCGTCTAGGATAAAGAGAATGCAACAAATTACATATGTTTGAGATGGCACATTTTCTAAAATTTAGAAAAACATCACAAAGTTACACTAATTTCAAACAACAATATTTTCCAAAAAAAAGGAGTTACATGTTAATGTCATTAATAAAAGGAAAGATGAAAA
The DNA here is from genome assembly GCA_010110895.2 of Picea sitchensis. Taxonomy (NCBI): domain Eukaryota; kingdom Viridiplantae; phylum Streptophyta; class Pinopsida; order Pinales; family Pinaceae; genus Picea; species Picea sitchensis. Next base: position 242,511 of record SNQJ01S0000686.1, read on the forward strand.
CATCCAATTATGGAACAACTTATAGAGTGTTGTGGAGGGTGGTGTTTGAAATCTCTTCACATATACCTAAGTGAATTGCCAAATTTCTTCCAACATGAAGGCGACAGATCCACTCCAAGTTAAGAATCCATATTTATTGAGCAACACCATCTGTTTTTGGCCTAATTCATGTTTGGCGAAATGTTAATTGGTAGTAGACAATTGATTCCCTAGCCTTATACTTCAGCCAAATGGCAACTTATTGTAGGTTTGTGAGTTGATCCATCTACCACATGTAATCCACCCTTGTATGCAAAGTTTATTAGTATTTTCTTCCATTTTGTCTCTATGGAAAGTGAATTTTGTTAGTGATGCATGCCTTCCATTCATCGTGAAATTTGAACACTTTAGACTTGACTGCCTAGTATCAGTTTAGTAAAAAAATTGAAATAAATTTCAAAAGAATTGAAGGAATCAAAACTTCAAAGATTAGATAAAAGAAAACAGGTGTCAAGTTTGTCACCTTGTATCTTCCTGTTAGAAAATTGAATATTATAATAGAGACAATCTCATTCGAGTGCTTCTGTGCTAACAGGTTACACTTTTTAGCATGAATTTTCTCAGAAAAATTCTAGTTGTGCTTGCAAATGGAAGCATTGCACTACAAGGAAAAGACCTTTTAGCAAAGGTTATAGCGGAGGTTTCTAGTGTTACAAAATTGGAAACAAATGGCAAAAAAACCTCCACTACAACATATGTTATCAATAGCATATGTTTTTACGGATACTATAACAGAAGTTGATTATAACTAAAAACATCAAGGTGGTCGGAGGTGTTAGCAGATGTTTAAAAATCGGTAAATTTGTATAAGGCACAAGCACCGATGCGTACATACACCTACAAAACCGGTGCGGTCCACTTAACTTCAAGCATCCAGGTAGTAAAATATGAAAGCACTGGGGTAGTAAAATATTTAAGCACTGGGGCATTTGTCTTATAAGCATCAGGGATTTAACAACAAAATTCACGAGGAGAGTTAAAAATAATTAATCCCTGGGACATTCTTCACATAACGCACAGGTGCATTATTAATGAGAAGGCATCGATGCTGTATAAAATAATATGCACCGGTGCATTATAGGGAAAAATGCCTCGGTGCATTAAAAATCGAAAGCACCAGTGCTTTCTGTAAAAAACAAGCCCTGATACTTATCAATATCACAATAGCACCGATGCATATCAATAACACATACACACTGGTGCTTCGTATAGGATTAACACACTGATGGCCAAATTTTTAATATAATTTTATGGTATTATATTAATATTGAAACCAATGCTTATTAATTACATAAAAGCACCTATGCACATTTCATATGAAACACACTGATGGGTTTTAATACTAAATGCATCGATGATATTAATAATTAAAATACATCGAGAAACATCGACCTGTGATAGTGTAATTATTGTTATTTTTTAATTCCATTATTTATTAAAACATTTACATATATCTTATATTTTGATTAGTGAATTTGGATATGATGTTTGGATTAATTTGTTATATCATTTGATTTTGCATCTCTTCATTATAATATTTGATCATCCATATATTTAATCAATGATGTAACATTTCACAGTGACATTGAACAACACAATAGAATAAATTAAAATATATTTTATTATATAAATAAGAGGGTCTTTGTCATACAAAATGGGACACTTATTGATAATTCATTGTCTTTCAATTGGGACACTATGTCCATTACATTAAACAAAAAAGTTTTATTTTCACAGACAATTATTTAAAAAAAATACAATTGCAACTTGAATTGATATCCAAATATATTGGTCATCATTCTTCAATGGAAATGCTATTAGTGCTCAAGCTACTTCCATGCCATGGGTTATTTTGCTGAATGTTTGGTTGATTGTCTCGATTGTTTTTTTCTTCTTGAAGTTCCATCTACAAACATAAAAATAAACTGTAATGAGTCTATCTACATTGGTGAGATTAATGAAATTTGAAATAAATAATATACATGAATGTAAATTGAAAAGCGACGTGCCTCCAAAGCAAGAAGTGACTCATGAATCGTACACACATGTTAAAAATCAAATCTCATGCCTTGTTTCAACAATTCTTCTGTTGGATTAGTTCCATATTTTGTTTCCTGCAAGTTTTATACCCCATAATAAATCACTGATTTAATATAAAGTATTATTTTTGTTTCATTAATTATAAAATGATGGAAGTAAAACAACATAGATTATACTTACAAATTTGACAATTAATTTTTGATATGCCAACATATACTCACAACCCTTAATTAACCCAATGCCAATCAATTTTTCTGATGGCTCTTCTTTGTATGTTAGCACATGTTTGAAGACATTTAAGGATGGATTTTGTAAAACAACTTACAATATACAAAAAAAAAAAAACCTTAAGTTGTTATAAGGAAATAACAATTACTCACAAACTTCGCTCTCAACCTTTTTCTTCCTTGTTGTCTAGTTTTATGTGTAGAATGAGTTCCATTTTCTTTTCTTTTCTGTAAGAGAAAATTTCATATATCATATAAACTCGTTGCTCCTCTAGGATTTTCATAATTTTCCCGAAAACATAACATGACAATAAAGTATTTTTATATTGATATATGAAAACTAAATATCACAAAATTGATATATTAATAAATGAATACTTTGTAATATATATATTAATAAATGAATGATTCTTTTTTGTTGTTGTACGTTTTTGCTATTACAAGTCTGACAGGTCTCATTGACCATTGCTCTGGAAATGCTTCTTGTAGTTTAAATATAACCTAGTTCTTGGAATCATTGGATTGATTTCTGTATTGTAAGTGGAAAGTACATATATAAGTTCGTTGCACTATATCCCTCATAGTTTTGTAAAACATTTCCCCCCTTTGATTAATATCCAACACCACTCCAAATGAGCTAAGGACCAATTCATCATCATTTACATCTTCTATATTAAATAATTTTGTTTTGTTATGATGAAATTTTGTTCCCTCATTGTTGGTGCCTGTAGAACATTAAACATATGTGAATTAATAGATTGTTTGAAAGATGTCATCTAATATTCCTAAGTATATTATTAATTAAAATTAAAAAAAAAAAATCATATTGAATAGTATTTTTTCATTCACCTGATTCATCCCTGTGCAATTTTTCCATCAAGATTTTACGCTCTTATGCACTTAGATAAGAAACAATGGTATCAAGCTTCCTCATTTTGTGGCTCTAGATAAAACACACTAACGAATACATATTAGTTAAACTTACATATAGTTCAACCATATTAATTTTGTATAGAAGTTACAAAGAACCTGTCTTTTTTGTTTTTTTTTGATGTGTCATCATTGTGTCGACCATAAATTTTCTTATTTGAACTCTTCTCACTCATATTTTTATCAATATAAAACCTGTACTATTCAATACAAAAATTATTAAATATATTTTATAAATAAATCACATAATTTTAAGCGAAAACAATTGTTGTAACCAGTATGCTTTTTATATACAAAGCACCAGTGAGTTTATTACATAAAACGCACAGGTGTGTTCCATACAACAACACACACTGATCAATTTAACTTATTTTTTAAAATATTGTGAATTACAACAGTGCGATACATATAGAAGACATCACAACGACTACAGTTGAAAACAAAAACATAGCAAAACAATTACGCATTCATAAAAAAAACAATAGAAAAATTACACATCAATGAGAAAAAAATTAAAAAAATTAAAAAAATTATGCAACAACATTTTCTATGTTGTTTAGATGAGAACGTCGACGGTATTTGTTTTTTCCGCACCATATTTTTAAATTTTCTTTTTAAAAAAAAATCTCGCTTAATCAATGCGTTCCTTATATAGAAACACACCGGTGCGTTTTCGTCGAAAATGTGCACTCGAAAAGAGGAAAACATTTAAGAAAAAATAAACGTCAAATCAGAAATTGTTTAAAAAATAATAAAAAAAAGGCAGAGGGATGACTGTGTTTCGGATTCGATACAATAAGTGGTCCCTTTGCATCATATGCCAAACAATTGTATATAGAAAAACAAACCTATTAGATATAAAATACCTAAAACAAAAATCCCTAATTCTGACGTGATAGAGGGATTTAAACCCTAGGGTGAAATTTTGTATTCACGTAAGCAAAACAAACAAAGGTTTAAGGTAAGTATGTTTTTTTTTTTAATTTTTTAATTTTTTTTTTGAATGTAGGGTTTTGAGTGAATCACCATACCCTTCAAATCCCAATTTTCTGAATATTTCTATTGTTCCAAAGTATTCTTGTTCTCCACAATGCTCCCCGATATGTCTCTTCCAAATCTGTTTCCTTTAAATTTTGGCAAAATAATGAAAATATTGAATACCTTCTTAATATTAAAAAATCTTTATGAAAATGATTTAGAGTGAATCACCATACCCTTCAAATTCTCATATTTTGAATAATACTGTGGTTCCAAAGTATTCTTCTCCTCCATAGTGTTCCTCCGTATGTCTCTCTTGGAAGTCTCTCCCCTGCAAAATTTTGCAAAATAATGAAATAGTGAATAGATTTTTAGTATTTAAATGACTTTATGAAATTCATTGTCCGCTCTTTTTTTAATTGTTTAAAAAAACACGTTTTTTCTTTTAAATTTTTTTCAACACGACGACGCGTTTATGTAAGATGCATCAGTTTGACCATATTACATTACACATTGGTGCGTCCATATTATTTGACGCACCAGAGACATACAATTGTTTTTTATTAACAAAATCTAGAAACATTGTGTGGTTGATTTTTCAACGCACCAATGCTTATTGTTAATATGCACACCTGTGCATTTGTGGTTTATAAGCGCATCAATATGAATTTAATGTTATTTGAACTTTTATTTTCACATAAAATAATATATTCATCTCAAATTATCTTTTATGATGAATTCACATGACTTGCAATACTTCAATATACATTTTATGTTTTATGTCGCCTTATTCTTAAAGAATGGTTTCAAAACTATATTCAAACTCGGATTGTGGTATGGTCCTCGAAATTTATTTTAGATATGTACATGAAAATTTATTGGTAATTTTGTTGAAATGCAGGGAGCAAATCTTATTATATGATCAAATGGCCAATTCTTCAAATTCCAACCCATTCCATATTTTCCAAAGTCCATCGTGGAGTTCTACCTTTCCATCTCTAGTAATTTTAACTTATTTTAGTTATGTTTCGATTATCTCATTGAATGTTTTTTATCCATGTCAATCTGAATAAAAATGTATCCAAATTTGCAGGATCCTGATTCCAAATTGAGTTCAGATGTAGAAAATATTCCAGTACTGGTTCAAAAACGTCGGAAGGTCTTATCAGGAGCAACATACCACAAGCACTTAGTAGATGAAAATGGACAGTCGCTTTACCCTGTGAATTATGACATTCCATAATCTAGCCGCAATCCTTGATTGACAATGGTAATACTTGTTTGGTATAATGTAATTTGAACAAAAAAATTATTGCATTGTTGTTACTAATATCATCGATGTACTAATGTTCAATATTTTTGAAATTAAGAGTCGTTTGATGATGAGTGACCTACCTACCATCTTCCGTTGCACCCCACAACAATGTCAACCTGAGAGAAGGCTACAATGGGAGCACAACTCGGAGAGGAAGCGTATCAAGAATGGTTGAATAAACCACCTAGTCAATTCCCACTACATCCATATTCACCAATTATGAATGACTACAACAATACTAGTAGTTCTTCAGAAGTTGGAAATGGAGACAATAAAAAATAGGATGGTATGGATGATTACTTACGGGATACAAATGACATGGATACAATGTTGTTAGACACATTCCAGAATGGTGAGCTAGGGGATGATGCTCATATCAATGATACCATTTTAGAAAGCCTAAAATCTACTTCCACCACCCCTCTCTTTTGACCTATTTCTCGGTCAAAGTCTACCCGACGTTGGACAACGATGTTACTTTACAACGTGAAAGCAACATTTGGTATGTCAAGCACATGTTTCTCGATAATATTGAGGTAATTGAGTAGCAAGTGCCGTATATTAATTTTTCAAAATCTCGTCACAATACAATCAACATTAGAAATGGTTGCTTTTATAAATGTTAAATGACCTTGTACATTAATTCTATTGCCCACTAACTACATGATATTCAAAGATAAGGTTCTTCCTATTGATAATGTTTTTCCGCGAAGAGGCAAAGCAGTTGTTGAAAATGTTGGGTGTTGAGTACATATCATATCATGCATGTTCGAATGATTGTATTCTATATAGAGGAGAATATGAAGACAAAGGGATATGTTCGAAATGTGGGCATGAAAGGTACCATAAATAAAATAAAAATGGTAAATCGCATGGTCCTCCTCAAAAGATATGGAGGCACATGCCTATAATCCCAAGTATTCAAAGGCTCTTTTGTTGCAAATAATTAGCTATGTTGCAGGGATGACATGCCTCACATAGAATTCAGTTAGAATTTATGCGAACCCCAACAGATTCAATAGCCATGAAGCATATAGAGAATAAATGGCAAGAAAAATTCAAGGATGAAGTATGAAGTCTACGACTCAACATAGCAATGGATGGCATGAACCCATATTCCCTCCAAAACACAAACTATTCTATTTGGCCTATAGTAGTGATCAATAACAATATCCCCCCATGGTTTTCCGTGAAGAATGAACATATTATGTTGGCTCTTATAGTCCCTGGTAGAAGATAAGTGAAGAATATGGATGCCTACCTACAACCATTGGTAGATGAATTGAAGGAATTATGGGAAGGGATACATGTAGATGATGTATCATGACCCATCGCAACAGAGAGGAGTTTTACGTTCTATGGCATACGTGCTTACACCACACATGATTATCCATGATAAGATCATTCAAGTGGACTTCTCTTCTTTCCAATGTGTTATTTTTAGGTGCAAGTGGTGGGACACCTTTGATCAAAATAATGTAAAGGAAGATCGTGATAGTGGGATGATATGTATCAAATCTAAAAAGATGTGGGATGAAGCTAAGGAGCCTTATGTTTTCCCAAAACACTGCAACCAAGTGTTTTTTTTACCCAGATGTGTTGGATAGGGATTGGTGGTTTGTATTAAGACACGACCCTAGATGAAAACATATTTTTGAGAATAACAATATTATCATGCCAAGCGAGGAATATAATGAGGGCGATGAAAAAATAGAGTGATATGACATTTTGTATTTCATCTTTAATACTGTTGTCGTATCTTTTTGTTAAATTCTTTATTTCTCTAATTATATATATTTTTATTCATCTTCTGACAAAGGAAATGTTAAGTTAATTATAACAAATCTTTGAACAATTTTAGTTGGTTAACAATCAGTTTGATGCGTAATGTGTTTGTCTTTCAAATTATTTGTGATTTCATGAAACGTTTGTTATTTGAACATATTTATATGTCGTTGCATATATTTAAAAAAGTTTCATCTTCTTTAAGTATTTCCAATTGTGAAATCCTGAAAAATGTTAAATGTCCAATTGAACTTTTAATGGGATATGAAATTCTACTTTTTATGTTGATATAATTAGATGTAATGATATGGTTGATATGCATGTTTAATAGTACAACGTTTTTTATGATATGTTAACATGATGATTCAAAAAATGAGTTTATGTTCATTTATTTTGTAGATTTAAAAGTAAGATTAACAAAAAAATGTGGTTTATGATTAAAATATTAAATTTATAACATGATTTTGTGATAATTTGGTTTTTAACTAAAGTAGTGTTTGTTAGTTTACATACTTTTATCATTTATTTTGAAAATATTTATAAAATTATGCCCCCAATGTTGAGTGAAACCACAATTAATGAAGTAATATTTTAAAATTTGATAGCAATCAACTTACAAAATAATGACAAAATTAATAGGAAGATTTGCATCCATAAAATTTTAAAGCCAATAGAATACTTATCATTGGAGATCATAACTTTTTTATAATAACAATTTTTAGTGTAGAAGAGTCTATTAAAAAAGAGTAATTAGTTTATTCATATGTAATTTGTTTTTTGAAAAAAAAATATAGTTAGAATGAATATGTATAATGAACTATCTATGCAATTGTAGTTTCAATTTTATAATTATAGTTTCAACCATATTGAACTTTGTAATTTATAAAAATAAACATGATGATGATAACCATCTTATAACAAACATAAACAACATCTAAAATACACATTTATATTCACTAGCTAACATCATCTAATTATATATACCTCTAGCACATATAAGCATCATTAATTATCTAGCACACATATCTAATAATTTAACAGGGCATCATCATTGTGATCACATATAACAAAATAAAAGCATTTTATAACATCATCATCACACACATCTAACAAGCATCATTTAACATACACATCTATCAATCACATTTAACATCCAAAACTAACATGACCTAACAATATACACATCAACATCAACATATAAATTAAGTACATCATCAACATGATCAATAGAAAAATAACACCATATATATATATATATATATATTAGGTCTGGCATGCTCATATAGGTGAGGTGAAAGAGGAGGATGAAGAATAGGTCTGACATGCTCATCTAGGTGAGGTGAAAGAGGAGGATGAGGACTAGGTCCGACATGCTCATCTAGGTGAGGTGAAAGAGGAGGATGAGGAATATGTGCTACCTCCTCATGATTTTGTTGAGGTGAAGGAGGATTATGAGGATGTGCAGAAGGATCATCACAACCACCCTCATCAATCGATGGGTTATTGGAAGAAGAGTTGTTCCTATCACCGAGATCCCTCCTCGCTGCTAGTATCCTGGTAGCTTGGACAATATGACGCATAAGAGGCATCAAATCACATTGCATATCCCTCCAAATATCCAAGAGCATAGGATATACCTTGATGTCTCACATCAGGGCATGGAAGACTCCCATCTCAGTCAAAAGGGTAGAGATTCGGTCGCCTAACTCCAACCTGAATCTGGTATCAGGCCTACGACGCATGCCACCGGGTATCTGCACTTGAGGAACCTGACTCGCCACGACATTAGGCATCATATCCTCATTGTCATCTGCTGGGGGAGGAGGCATGTATCCAATGAAAGTGCCAATATCTACAATATATATAGTACAGAACAATAATTACATAGTTAATTCATTAAACAATTTAATAAAACAAGTTAAAGAACGTTTTAGAATTAATTTTATTCTAATTAAGTAAGAAAATAAAATGAAACTATATTAATTTAAACAAAAAACTAATATTACCTCTATCATCTGGTGTTTCATCTGTTGTGAACATGATGTTCGAAAATCCTCGCGAATCCAAACCCGCGTAAGGACATGACACCATGACGGACATGTGATTCACCACACTGCCTAGTAGCCCTAGTGTGTCTGGTGCAATCCTAGTTGGAAACTCCGCCTGACCCCTCTTGGGCATCCTATCCCCCCACATGCGCATCTACACATGAGTACTCAGCCTAGGAGGCTAACAGAAAAAAGTCAGTCTTGTCTCTGGAAACCTCTCAAAGAATAAGAAAAATGGGAAGTTCGACCTCCCACATATCATAGCCCGATATTTGTCGAGCGCTATACAAAACTGTTGTAAACAAATGACATAACATCTGATACACCGTGGTCATTGTACCAATGAACCAACATAATACAAAAGAGGGAAGCTAATGCGCTTCCCATCACTAGTAAAATGGGAGATGGTAGTCATTGAGAGTGAGAGGCACCTAACCTCCTCTGCATCGAAAGAGGCGATTTTCAGCTATCCACCAGACATCTAAAAATCAACTAGGGATAGTACCCCAACCCCAATATATCGCTGAGAGTACATGAACAGAATCTCAGTGGAAAAACCTACTGGGACATCTGGGAACTGGGGAAAATCCTCCCATCCCCTTTATAGCCCAGTGATAAAGTAAATATCCTCCTCAATGGGATGATACCACTGATCCAGACCCACACGAAAAGCATGTAGATGGACATCCCATCGATGGATGAGATGCACCAACAACATAGAGTGCCCCTTAAGGGATGTAGCCTCCTCATATTACTTAAGGAAGCATACATCCCTCAAGAGAGCATGAGTCACTAGAGTAATAGGGAGAGGGTACAAATCCCTCTTCCTCTCCCTCACCTCCCATTCTAGTACAATATATTAAAGGTCCACCCTCTGCTATTGTTGCTGTTTCTCTCTCCGCTCACGTATCTGCATGATTAACATATGAAATACATCACCCTAACACATACATAAAACATTAAAAAAAATCTATTGAATGGTAAATTTATTTATAAATATAGAAAAACAACTTCCTTAATATATATATATATATATAATTGCATTAACGGTGCGCCAAAAAAATAGTCACGCACCGTTGGCAGTGCACCGATAGATGTTGTGAGCATTGTGACCGATGCATCAGTGTAAAATAATGCATCGAACAAAATATGTTCTACTATGTTATGCGGTGCGTTGGAAAACATTACCGCACCGGGGCGCTACACTACAACAAATACGCCCTGGTGCGTTAGATTTATTATACGCACCACTTAAACCAAAAATATATTAAAATTTTAAAGCAGGTAAACAATTATTTAAAATTAGAGAAAAAATGCTGTGTGTATACGTTCCATACACACACCAGTGCGTGTAAATAACATAGTCGCACTGTCAGATAAACATTAACAAATTTTTTAGTATAGAACTTTATTACGGTGCATTCCAATCATTACTATCGTACCACGCGTTGTGCCACCAAAACAATTACTGGGTGCACCGCAACACAATGTTACATTTCTTAGCAGCGCGTTTGGTAAAGATGAACGCCTCAATGCACATGTTTACCAATGCACTGCATAAAATATATCAGATAAGGGAGGTGTTCTATGTAAGTTAATGCCCCAGTGTGTTATCTTTACTTTGACGCATTGCCCCACCATTTAAATGATTTTCTTCGTTGCGTCGTTAAATAGACGCGCCAATGCATTTATGTTTACCAATGCACCATCGAGAAATGTAATAAGGTACGTGGTGCGCCTGTAAATTTACAGTTAGCACCATACGTAGTGCGAGCCAAGAGCCTCGAATGCACCGCATAATTTTTTTTGTTTTTTGTTTTTTTACACTTAAAATTTCCCTCAATTTTAAATTTTAAACCGATGAAATTGAAGTTATGAATAAACAAGGAGATTACCTGGACATTTTTTCGTCGGGGAGGCATGGTTGCGACGTAGTAAAAAAACTAAATTTTCGCACCATTTGGAAAAATTTGAAATTCATGCAACCAACAACATATGAAAGGAATGCAACCAAGGAAAGCACCGATGGAAAGGCTCTTCAGATAGGAAAAGGTTCCATTAGTGCTTTTGAGCTCTACAAAACTAAAAATGGTAAAAATGATTTTTATCGTCGGTATATTTTTTTTAATAAAACCATGTTTCGATGCACCCGATTCACAACCGGACTGGGCCATACATGTTTAATTAGTGCACCGGTTATATATTAAAAAAAAAACATTCCTAGCATGGTGCGTGTGTGTTTTTCTGCACACCGATGCATATACGACTCCATAGCGCATCGCCTTTTATTTTGTTGAAAAACTACAATATTGTGAAAATATTTGTTTAAGCATGACATGGTGCAGTATAATAATAGACACACTGGTGCGCTTGGGTTTATAGAGTGCACTGCTTAAATTTTGAAATTAACCCTAATACGATGCTCCATATTGGATCACTGGTGCGCACCAGTGCACATGATACAATGGAGGGCACCGATATATTTTTTTTGACACAATCCTACATTGCTGCGTACATATTTTTTATTTAACCATATGATGGTGTACTCTACTAATAGCACACTGGTTCTTCTAGTGTTATGTTGCGCACTGTATATTTTTAAAATAACACTATTACGGTCCGCCATTATTTCCCGGTGCGTCCTTATTTCCGTAGTGAACCGGATAATATTGTTCTTTATTTGAAATAACCCTACTACGATGCACTAGTTTTGAGGGCACCGATGCGCCTATTTTTGAAAAAGCATCGGTGTGTTATGTACTTATAAAAGAACCGATGTGAAAACATCCACTAAAACCTCCGACCACTCACCTTTGCTAGTACCATTCACTATAAACAGATTTTTTGGATATTTTTATTGGGGTGTCCGCAAAAACCTCCGCTAGAGGGTCTTTTCCTTATAGTGTTGCAAGTCCGAATTCAGATAACAAATCCGTTAACTTTAGGTTTATCAAATCCAAATTGTTTCCACCAAATACCTAGCAATTTGGAAGGAGTCAAGACTCGAGGAAATACAAGAGATGGATTTTATAAATTCTAAAGGAAATTCATGTTCAAAATGACAACAAGGCAACAAAACCCCTCAAAACAGAGACAAAGTTTACCAAAGATGCAGGGGCCATCCTAGAGAGGGTACTTAAGCAAGGTAAGGATTCACTCAAGGTTAAAAATATGGGTGATAAAAATATTTATAAAGGTATTCATGGTTACACCTACTGGAAAGCAGGTTTTAGAAGAGAACACACGATTTCTGGAGAAAATGGTTGGTGGTCCCCATGGGACTTTTAGTGCTTCTTCTCATGTTAGGTCTTCTATAATATTTGATTATCAACCCGACATTTGTAAGGAATACAAGGAGTATTTATTGTGGGTATGGGGCATGCTTGCAAGTTCATGCATGATAGAGAGGATTATAAGTTTAGTTGGTAGATGGAGAGAAAATGACAAGAATATGAGAAAAAGAAAAAAAATTGGCATAGGGATTGGTTGAAGAGGAAGAGGAGGAAGCTGATAATGAAGGTGATGCGTTTCCTTTTGCATGTTATGTATGTGGCCATCCTTTTGAGGACCCTATCATTACTATATTTAAGCATTATCTCTACGAACATTGTGTCATAAAGCATCATGCTAGAAACAAAAAATGCTATGTTGCAACAAGCCTACAAATGGTGTATTTAACACTGCTCATGAGATCCTTCGAAATATGGGGGAAGACACAGTTAGTCTCTATTAGCATTGGTTTCTTTTTTGTTAATTATAACAAAATTAATGTCTTGATGGTTCAAACATGCCAATCACGCATGCTTTGTAATTGAAATTTGACACATGTTTTTATTTGATGGTGTATGTCATGGTCTGATTTGACAACATATTCAATGCTTGAATCTATCCAGAAATTGTTGTTGATATTATGCTATGCATTTATATTTAGGTTTCTCACTTGGCCTCGCACTTGATAAATCAAACTTGATCTATACCATTTCATATTTGAGAATAATAAGATGGAATTTTCTTATGCAATCACTATAGAGATCTACAATAATTTATTATGTTGCACCTTCATATTTGAAGATAGTAATATGTAAGTAGCTTATGAAATCACTATAGAGAGATGCAAGAACTAATTACGTTGCACCTTTTTGATATTATTAAATATTTGTTTTTGGGATATTATTAGAGTTTTTTCAACAAATTAAAAAACCCTATCAGAAACAACAAGTGAATATCATACACAAACATAACCCTCAATGAAGGAAGGAGTAGAAGAGATTGCATATCCGAGGTAAAATATCTGATCGAGATAACTGTTAAACCTTTTTTTTGAGCATTTGTTTGTCTAAAATGGTGTAAAAATCATCGAGGTTCCAATGGATGATATGTTTATAGTATAACAAATGGTGGGTCGAGTACTATGTTGTATAAGAAGTATGAAATATTCATTGGCAGATGTGCAGGTAGCTCATGTTCAAACCTTGGAAATAATGAGATTAGTCTCAACCTTGTTCATTGGCTAATAAAACATCACCTAATATTTAGATCAACGTGGCTGGGGTATTATCTTAATCCTCCCTTGTCATCTACTGCATTTTGACAAGGCTAATGACATCCTGAGCATTCCCCAGGTCTGTAATTGTCATAGAGTGCTTGCTCCGGGTCTTCAAGGTTACAAAAATGCTCCTTATCATGTGTTTCATGTTATGGGAGAAATAACATTTGACTCCAATTGTATAAATTAGCATGTTGGAAATTTTGTCAATGCAATATTTTGGTGAGGATCACACAAAGGGAATGATTAAAACATCCATGTAATTATTCAAATGAGGATACATGGCTCTTGATGTTAGGTACCTAACCTCCTTAACTTCTCACGTAGGTAGAATAATATATTTTCCACGTAATAAAGGTCAACATTAGTTAATAAGGCATATTTAATAAATATGAAGAAGTCAATGTAAGAAGACCTAATATAAGCTTCAACTTCTACAAAGATATTCCTCTAGAATGTTCTTTAGAAAACAAAATTAGTATAAATAAGAGTAGGAGGCATGGGAAAGACTTGCCTTGAGAATTATTGTAATAGAGTGTTTCTCTGCTGGAGGTTTCCTCCTTGAAGAGGTAAGTGAACATTGCTTTCTATTAATAAGGTATCATTTTTGGTTGTGATTCTCTACATTTTTTTGTTCCGCTGGTAATTTCTATAGTATTTATATTTTATGATTAATATAATAGATCTGGTACCTAACAAGTTGTATCAGATCACTTTCCTATGTGGAAACTGTCAGATTTTTTTTCCAGGGTAGAGATGTGTACTACTGACGTCTTTAAAGAACCAAGATTTTTCACTTAGCGGGTAAAACTATAGTGGTGAATACTGCACGCAGGAAATACAAACGATTTCACGAGGCTTCCTAGAAACGAACATTTTTCCTTGTTGGAAACCTCTATAACCACTCTTGGTACGCCTTGAGTAGTACCACATTAGATATAATTTGTACACAACCATCACTCCCACATTACAACAGGTATATCGGGAGTCCCCTAGGTCTCTTCAAATCATCTCTAGATACACCGAGAAAAACACTCAGGAAGATACTCTCTACTACCTAGGTAATCAGGTAATATGGATAAGGGTATAATTGAGCCTCCTTAGTTGGTGCTATGAGATATTGGGTCGAGTAATATTGTTCGACCCCACACATATATAAGATAGATATAGGACAGGGTAAACCATTATCTATATTAACCCTTTAAACCCTAACCCTTGGGAAAGAAACATAATAGGAAAGGAACATATGATATCTATTGTCGCACTAGCCTACCTCTTGCATTCTGGTTGTGAAATACCTACAAAAATTTTCTCGTTAACAATTTGGGCCATTCATCATTGAAGTATTTAGGTAGGAGTATAACTCTACAGGAGTAAAAAAACAAAACGAGTATGGTGGTCTCGACGACAC
Source organism: Picea sitchensis (assembly GCA_010110895.2). NCBI lineage: Eukaryota > Viridiplantae > Streptophyta > Pinopsida > Pinales > Pinaceae > Picea > Picea sitchensis. Next base: position 257,830 of record SNQJ01S0000686.1, read on the forward strand.
CCTTATTTTCAATTTGTCCCATTTGATTCCTCTCCTCACCTTGATCCCAGTGGTACCTATCATTTTTAATATTTTTTTTCAGTGGACCCACTTCCCCTTATAGGAACCCCTCCTCTCCCAATGACCAACACTCAGAACCAAGACTTGGAAGTTTCCATCAACCAGAACAACGAGAACATACAACAAGTAACTTCTGACATTGCTTCCATCAGTTCCAGATTTGCACACTTCGAGGACCAAGTCTAGTAAAAATTTGACGCCAAGAATACCAAATTCATGGGTAAATTTGACACCCTCAAATCCACTCTCAACCAGTTGTTGAACTGATTCCTAGGCAGTCTTCCTTACAATGTTTTCACTTATCGTCATCCTTTTTCCCAGAAGAATGAAATTGAGAAAATTGTTGAAGAATTGCTCGACACAGGTGTTATTCATCCTAGTGCCATCCCCTATTCTTCTCATATGTTCATGGTACTCAAGAAAGAAGGCACTTGGCGCATGTGTCCAGAATTTCACGCCCTCAACAAACTCACCATCAAAGACAAATTTCCCATTCCTATCATTGATGATATCTTTGATGAATTGAGCAGTGCCTAGTACTTTAATAAAATTGATCTCCATTCTGGCTACCACTAGATATGTACGCAAGAGGAAGAAATTCCCAAGACTGCATTTAGAACTCATGAGGGTCACTATGAGTTTTTGGTAATGCCATTTGACCTTTGTAATGCCCCATCCACTTTCCAAAGTCTCATGAATAATGTCTTCCATCCTTTATCCATCATATTGTCTTAGTTTTCTTTGATGATATTCTCATCTATAGTAAAACTTGGATGATCCATCTCTCCCCTGTGGATCAATTTCTCCATCGACTCTCTCAACACCAAATTTTCCTTAAACAATCTAAATGTGACTTTGGCACCTCAGAAGTGGAGTACCTCGGTCATATTGTCGGAAAGGATAAGAAAATTGAAGCTATTAAGTGTTTGACTCGCCCTAAAACTCTTAATATCTTGCATGGTCTTATGGGTTTAACGGGATATTATCACAAGTTTGTTCAGAATTATGGAAAAATTATAGCACCTCTCACTTCTCTCCTTAAAATTAATGCTTTCACTTGGACACCAACAATTTATCAATCCTTTCATGCCTTGAAAGAGGATATGTGCACGAATCATGTCCTGGTACTTCCTGACTTCACAAATAATTGTTTCCTCGAATGTGATGCTTTAGGTAAAGGAATTGGGGAAGACCTCATGCAAGATGGCAGGCCTTTGGCCTTCACTATAAAACAAATTTCAGAGAGAAATTTGGGTTAATCAATCTATGAAAAGGAAATGTTGGTTATATTTCATTCCATATATCTTTGACGTCCTTATCTATTGGGGCAAAACTTCCAGATTAAAAATGATCACCAAAGCCTCAAGTGTTTTCGAGAACAATAAATTTCATCCTCAAAGAAAAAAAAATGGGTGACTAGGATATTTGGATATGATTATGATATCATTTACAAGAAGGGAAAATAAAATGTGGTTGTTGATTCTCTTTCCAGGAAGTATGAAGAAAAGGGTCCCTTTTTTCCCTCTCATTCCTTGTACTAGATTGGCTCCAATTTGTTCACTAGGAGTGGTTGCATGACCCCAACATTTGTCGTGTGTTCCAACGATTACAACACCACTCTTTAGCTTCTCCCGGGTACTCTTGGAACAATGAAGATATTCACTATAAAGGTTTTCTGTATTTAAGAAAACAATCACAACTTAAAGCCATGGTGCTTTAAGAGTTTCATGATTCACCCATAGTTGGGAATTCAAGGTTTACCAAAACCTATCAACAGGTCAAACATTCTTTTTTTTCTGGGATGGTGTGAGATTGGATGTCCGCACCTTTATGGTGGAATGTGATTTTTGTCAACGCAACAAGGGAGAAATAGTCGAAGCTCCATGAATTTGGAGGGATATTTGGAGGGATATTTCTATGGATTTCATTGTTGGCTTACCTAAATTGGGAAATAATTCATTCATCATGGTGGTAGTTGATCCTATTTCCAAATATGCTCATTTATGTCCTCTTCAACACCCGTTCACTGCCTCCAAAGTGGCTCAAATTTTCATGGATAATATATTCAAACTTCATGGCATGCCTCATTCTATTGTCTCTGACTGAGATCCCACTTTCACCAGGAATTTTTGGAAATAATTGCTCAGGATTTAGGGAACCTAATTGCATCTCAACCCCACCTATCATCCCTATACTAATGGCCAAACTGAAGTTGTCAACAAATGTTTGGAAACATATTTGTGGTGTTTTGCATCTGGCAAAAAAAATAAGTGGGATTAATGGTTACCTCTAGCTTAATGGTGGTACAACACATCTTACCATACATCTACTCACATGAATCCTTCTGAAGTAGTCTACATATAAAATCCACCATCGATTCTCTCATACATGCCAGGTGTCTCGAAGGTTCTGGAGGTTGACAAAAATATTGTTGTCCGAGAGGCCATTCTCTGTACTCTTAAAGAAAATTTGGTCATGGATCAAAATCACATTAAGCAACAAGAAAATAAAGGTTGGTATTAACGTCAATTTGATGAAGGGGACTAGGTGTTTCTTTTTCTGAAACCTTATAAGCAGGCTTCACTCAAAGCTGAACATTGCCAAAAAAATAGTCCCAGATTTTATGGTCCTTACACAATTCTCAAGCGAGTGGGGTCCGTGGCCTACCGGTTAGCTCTTCCCAGTCATTCTAAGCTCCATTTTGTTTTTCATGTCTCATGCTTAAAGAAAGTGATTGGAACTAAGTGCCAAACTCAAACTAGTCTCCCTGAGTTGGATGAGGAAGGTTCCATTTGGTTGCAACCACAAGTAGTATTAGAACAACACGAGCGTCATATCCATCAGGGCACCATCAAGGAAGTCTTAATTCAATGGAAAGATACAATTCCAGAAGATTCCACCTGGGAACCAACCACCATTTTTCAATAGTTTCCTCATCTCAATCTTGGAGGACAAGGTTTTTCTTCAAGGGGGAGGGCATGTTAGGGACCTAATATCCCTAACCTCTCACGTAGGTAGAATAATATATTTTCCATGTAATAAAGACCAACATTAGTTAATAAGGTCTATTTAATAAATGTGAACAAGTCAATGTAAGAATACCTAATAGAAGCGTCTGCTTCTAGAAAGATGTTCATCTAGAATGTTCTTTAGAATATAGAATTAAAATAAATAAGAGTAGGAGGATATGAGAAAGCCTTGTATTGAGAATTATTGTAATAGAGCGTTTCTTTTTTGGAGGTTACCTGCTCAAAGAGATAAGTAAACATTGATTTATATAAATAAAGGTATCATTTTTGTTGTGGTTCTCTATATTTTGTTGTTGTGCTGGTAATTTCTGCAGTGTTTCTATTTTCTACTTAATATAATAGATATGGTACCTAAGACTTGATGCATTTCATACTTTGCATGTTTGGACACAAAGAAAAAACATGCTTTAAAATTTCAACTTGTCAAGTAGAGAGGAGGAAATATAGTTAGATCCGTCAATGATAATTTGGTCTTTTTTGTCAGTGTTATGCCCAAGTATATGCATGTAATATTGATAATTATATGCACTTATGGGTGTATCTTTTGTAATTTTGGTTTGGATCAAGAAAACTCCAACAAAGAAGATGCGTAGTTATTATTATCAAAGGATGCTATCCTTCATAAAGAAAGAAATAGACTACAGATGAAAAGGCTGATATCCTTCCCAAAGGAGGAATCTGCATACCCAAAGAATTTTTATTGAGCCATGTTATTGGCGAGTTTTGTAGAGTTGAAAAATTGACCCTCCATTTTGGGTTTGCTCCTAAGTGTACTTTTTATATGTTATTTTCAAGAATTAAGAAGAATTCTTGTACACTAAATAATAACCATTACTTGAATAGTTTGTCACTTGAAGTGTTGTATGGGTATGCAAGCATGCATGTGTCTCTTACTTAGTATTATATCATGTTACCCTTTAACATTCTCAACCTATCTTACTTATAGAAAAAATATGAAAAATAGTTCAGGTGTCAAAACATGCATGAAGTGCATAAATGATCCAGAATGGATCCAGGAACCAAAATGGGTCCATGAAGGCCTAAAAATCAAATTCCTCAGAATGGCTTCAAAACAGATGTGTGCGTAGGCCTCGTCGATGTGAACCTAACACAAATTGAACGAACTCAAACATACATCGTATGCCAAATATATCACGATCTTTTCATTTGGACAAACATGCAAAATTTGATAACTGTACAGTCTGTACAGTGCTGACGTGGTAGCTGACTGTACATGACGTACATTCATACAATGCTGTGGTAGGTACAGTGGCAAGCTAACATGGAAAGGTGATGATGTGGGCGGGTGGACATGTGGATGGATCATTGTATGACATGTGGCATAGTTCGGGCGAATAACATGGTGCCACGTGGCACCCCTCGATTGGTCATTTTTGTTTGGAAAACAATTTATGGAATGCGCCGGAGTTGAACCCGTGACCTGCGGTCCGGGAGAAAGGTTTGGCAGGGCCGGGCTACCAACCTGCCCGTTGGTAGTTCTTAACCCCTTTGGTGCGAAGTTTGTATTTAAAGTGATATGGTGGTGAGTTTGGTGGAGAATAGGGCTGGAGCTAGGCCCCAGCCCCCGACGCACCTGCATGAAACCTTACCACATAAGCTTAATCTTAAACTGTTGGCATGGGGTATTATGTGGCGGTTAGGCCCCCGGTTCGATGCATTCCCATATGGCCTAAAACATATGACCCTACCTTATATGTTGGCGCAAGAGATATAGCTTGGCGCGGTTTGTGTAATGGTTAGCCCCAGAGCTACCATATGAACTGTACATATGTCCATTCCATAAAACGGTTAGCGCAGATAAGTGGGGTTAGCGCCAACTCGGTCGGGCTAGCCCATCGACCAGGGCACGTAACCAAAGGCTATATAACATTTTTTTACATGGATGCATTAGCCCAAAGCCACATGGCCACATCATGCGACCGAGGACCGAAGTATGGGGGCTAAAGACCAGGGGCTAGCTTTAGCGCTAGTCCACATAGAGGCACACACATGACCAGGAGCCCGGGAAATTAGGGGCTGCACCTAATTTGAGCCCAAAAGTGGGTTTGTATACTATATTAAAAGATTTTAATGGATTTTCAACCAGTTTTGGGAGATTTAGTCCATTTTTGGAGGATCTTGGACCCTTTTTGAGGCCAAATCTTGGGGGAAGTTGGGAGTTTGTTTCCAACTTCAATTATATATAAATTAGAGGTTCGTGAAGCCATTGAGTGGGTTTAGAACATAGAAATGGTGAATAATTGAAGAGCCAAATCCATTTTTATGTAGGGAATCCATTGAGGAGAGCACCTTTGCAGGCCATTTCTACGAGCTTCGTTCATCCATTTTCAATGCCGTTAGTTTTGATGGGTTCTTGAGATATGGTAGAACATGACCAGATCAGTTTGTAATCCATTTGGAACTTGTATGATGAAATTTTTAAGCTTTGAACATAAATAAGAAAACCTCACCCACTAAGACAAAGGCCCAGAGATGTAGGCGAGATTGCCGAACTCCGTTATCAATTTGTTGTTTCTTCATGTTTATTTCTAGATCTGTATATTGATTTATGTCTACCATGTTTCATCATTAATTCTTCCTCTTTCATTCAATTCCTAAATGGTTATTTAACTCATGTTTAAAAACTCAAGCATTGTCATTAAAAGATCTTTTCAGATCAAGTGGTATTAGAGCTAGTTGATAGTTGGTTTTTGAGTTTGCATGATTACTAGGGAAAGGCTGAATCGTGTTGAAGGTAAACTTGTTCAAGAGAATCCTGAGATTGGATTGAGAAAGATAAGTTCTAAAAGTGAGAAGATGGCATCAAAAGAGGGACTTTCTCATGATGAGAAGGAGTTTCAAAAGAATTTCTTCGCCATGTCGAAGATGATGAAGGTTCTATATGAGGATTACTTGGAACGGAAGAGACCGATTCTAGGTGAATCTTCAAAGGTAAAAAGTGAATAAGGAGAGGATCCTCCTCAAACTCCTCCTTCACCTCCTTCTTCTCCATCAACTTCTTCTTCTTCTTCAAGTTCAAGTTCCAAATCCACCACAAGAAAACATGTCCATAAACATAAACAAGAAATGGCTTTACTTAAACTTGATATGAAATTTGAATTACCCATGTATGATGGTGAAGTCAATGCAGAGAGACTTGATAATTGGGTTAGATAGATGGAGGTTTATTGCAGTGTGCAACAAATCAATAATATGGCAACACAAATCAAATTGGCATCACTTCGTCTTGTAGGAAGAACACTCATCTGGTAGCAAAGCAAGTTGCAAAATGGCACACAACAAGTGGGTAGTGTATTTCAATCATGGCAAGTTTTTATTTCTGCACTTAGAAAGAAATTCTATCCTTTGGGTTATAAAGAGAAGGATTTAATTGAATGACAAGGTCTTAAAATAAGAAAAGGACAAATTGTGCAAGAATACACAGATGGATTTCGTAAAATGGCATTGATGTTACATATTCCTTTACATACCCAAGAAAATCTTATGAAGTATATAGGAGGTTTACTTGCACATATTCGTAACACTGTATTTATGTTTGGAACTACTAATATTGATGAGGTTTATGTTCAAGAAACATACATTGAGGTAGGGAAAACAAGATTTGGTGTATCGGGGGAATCATCTTTAAGGAAAGAGGAAAGAAAGAGGTGGAATGGAAAGAAAGCAAATTCAGTGACAAGAAAGGAAGAGAAGCTCTCTTGCAAGCATTGTAAAAAAGAAGGGCATGATGAGGACCATTGCTGTAAATTGCATCCTGAGAAGAGACTGAAGTGGTTCAAAGAGAGGAAAGGGAGGCAAACAGTTGCAGCAACAACACGAACAACAAACTTGGGATCGGATTCGGGTGATGAATCTAAAATTTCAGCGGTTAGTTTGACAGGTAAAATTGGTGATGGATTTTATTCTAGAAGTAAATTATTTTACATAAAGATCATTATGAGTCATACTAAGGTTGACAAATTGATAGATAGTGGATCTCAATCTAACTTGATTTCAGAGGAAGTGGTTAAACAATTGGGATTAAACACTCA